>JAQMYG010000033.1:29344578-29371034 GCA_030014215.1 Clariallabes teugelsi
CTTCATTTAAAAAAGAGGTCTTCAATGAATTAAAAAATACGGCTTGCGTTACTATTCCAGTACTTTCAGAGGGGAGTCTGTTGATTTAGCTGGTTGTAGACTTTTGCTGAGGTACAGTTCCCTCTGCACAAGTAAATATCTGAAGATTAGTCTATCCTCCTGACTCATCTTTGCTGAATTTTTAAAAAGTCTATCTACCCATATACATTTTCGTGCAATTCTGAGAGCATGCTGTCATCTCTTTTGGCCTGGGTCACCTTATCCGAGGTACTTTCAGGACATGTTGGCACACATTAGAGTAACCCTGTTGTTTCTGCTCTTGGATCCCTATCTGCAACCCAACCAGAACAGAACTGATCAATGAGGCTTCACTCTGCCAGGACAGAGATCATCATATATAGTGATGGAGAAAGTGCAGAGCCAGAGATATGCCAATATTACATTTCAAGACCTGGCAATATCTAGAGCTCATGCCAGAAGAGTCAGCATGATGATGGAAGGATTTCTTTGGGCTACTACAGCAGGATGTGAACAGATGGGACCACTCCTTTCCCGCTGTCCAGCAGCTGTAATTAGCCCTGAGATGTGTGGATTAATGGACACCAGTGGATTACTGGTGCCTTACTGTCTGTACTTTCTCTTCCTCTCTTTTTCTACTGCAGGAAATAATGGCGTGTCATCTGAAAACTTTAAAATAGTCCACTGTGTCCGATTCCGAGGTGTCCGTCAGTGAGATGTATTGTACTATGGATCTATAGTGGATGGAAATTGGCAGAATATCGACTCAGGTCCTTGTTCCTTCATCCTGTTTATCTGCACTGAAAAAATAATGGTTGAGTTACTGTATGTTGGCTCTATAGGGCAGCCTAAGGACATTTTGAAATTTGCTCCTTGCCTCTTAGTGTTCTTTGTCTCCCTTGTGAAGGTGTCTGGACTTGTTATTGATTGCCTAGAGAAACTGAACAGTTAAATGGGTCAGACAATGGAGCCCAGGCGCCCAGCATCTCAACCCAACAGACCTATGTAGAAAAAGTAGAGCATCAGTTCCTTCTTCAGAGACGCTCGAGAGTAGAGGTTGGGTCAGGTCAGGTCTTTGATAGGCCAATGAGGCACCTTGGTGAAATCCTTACCGTTAGACATCTCTTGTCTCACAAGATTTAAGATTCAGATTTTGAAGCAGTGCTATGGGAAGCATACAGGCCTGATTAGGGTGTTGCCTGGAGGTTAAGCATTACTCAAGGCTACTCATTAATCAACATTTGTTGGTACTTATTGGTACTGGTAAAAAAAAAAAAAAAAAAAAAAAGAGTAACCTACTTAGTATTACTTAAACAGGGGCATCCTGGATCATTTTAGTTCCTGCTTTTTATGTTTGTAGCTGCTGTGTGAACTCCTCGTCCGAGTTTTATGTTTAAGGATTATCCTTAGTAGAGCGTGTGATGCCGTCAAAAATGACCACGATGAGTCTTGAGTCGCACCTTACCTTTTGGGTGATGTGTAGGCACTCATTAAAGTAGGCGTGCATGTTAAGAAAGCACATGTGCATCAGTGCTCAGTGCTTGTACAGTCTTCTCTTTCTTACACACAGCAGATATAAATGCAAGCACTTCAACTCGCTCACCAGAGTCTACACGTTGCTTAAAGGGCAAGGTTCTATTAATGGCACCTTGCACACATTTTTAATGACCGTGCTCGGTGGTCACTTGTGCTCTACACGCTGAGGTCACCTGTTCTCACCACATAGATGCATTTAAGGGTAAGGGGCCTTGCTCAAGGGCTCAACAGGGGGAACTTGATGGTGATTTTAACCTGGGACCTTCTGATCAGTGGTCCAACACTTCCCATGTTCCACCACTTCCCATGTTCCTTAGCATGACATCATACACCAGGCTTGTTTAGCATCATGTGTTATCAGGGATTGAGAGCATTTTTAATTAGTAAATGAGCTCAATATCAGACTAATACCAGTATTGGCATTGATGCACCTGTAAAACCGTGTTTTAAACATAACTAAATACTAAAATCAGTGTTTGTACATTTTAATAAACGCATTAATATAGCAGAAAATATTAAATAACATGAATTGTGGCCTGTATTTGCTCAGGTCTCCTCTGTGTCTAAGAGTCAACAGTGATATAATTGCACAGATTCTGGACACTTTTTGTACTTTATCATTGTTGACACACATTTCAGCCCTGATAGGTTTGGTGTGTTTGTATTTCTGTGTGTCTCTGAGTGCATGTGGGAGTGCAAGAAGTTTTTTTTATTTTTTTTTTAAAGACAGTTTCTCAAGATTGCATAAATTGGAAAGCAGTGTTTATGCAGTGCAGGCCATTAGAGCTCTCCTCTGCCGCTTTCCCACAGCGCAACGATCACTTTCATTACCCAGAGACTTTGATAGACTCGCCGCATAATCGAGAAACGCACATTAAGGCATCCGCAAACTTTTCTCTGATTGCTCTCTCATTCGTTTATGCAAATGTGTCCGGCGTTATTCCTTTATGAGTCGGAAAAGCAATCGCATGCACGCTTCCTCTTCTCGCCCCATTTGTTGTAGGTGCACACTGTAAAAAGCGTGACCTCAATAACCGCCTGCCTCTACAGACGACCGTAAATCTGCGCTCAGCTTTGCTGGTCATTATGGACTATGGCAAACACCAGAGCGCTATTAAACATTTATGCCTGTGACTATCAACACTCACACCTTGGGGAGGTATAAAAGTGACAGTGGAAACCTGAGGCACTGAGAAGGGTGTAGAATTGATATGTGCAGGGTGCAGAGATAAGAAATTGATTGCAGTTTCAGTTTAGACAGAACCAGCCATTAGTATGGTGTCTCCTCTACCGTACAATATGCATCGCGTTACACTTGTGCCAGTTCCACATTTAATATCAGATTTACACCAATAATACAAGATGAAGAATTGCAGTGCGACACGGTATGGTTTATTATTCGAAATATATTACTTCTATTGGTGCTTGCAGTGTTGGACGGTTTATTTTTAAAAACCCAAAATGTGCTGAAAGAAAATATTTATCCCAACTATGCTGCTGCCATCTATGGCTAAGCATCCAAGAGAAAGGAATTGACAGTGTGTTTTGGTAGAAGAGGTGGTGTTAATCTCTCTCTCTCTCTCTCAATACGTTATCTAATCATGGAAATCTGTGAACTCATATAGGCAGAAGAGGGTGGATAGCGCTTTCCTCTAGGTTCATAAACCCTAACTCTACCCCTAAGGAGAATTGGCTTCCACACCGCAGTCCCACTCGGCTTTATATCTGTTGTGTAGTGAAGATTTATCTGCAAAGTGATGCAACATGACTTAGTATGTTATTTCCTTTAAGACCAATTTCTCTGTAAGAGTTCCTCCATCCGTTCCTCCATTACCTGGACCACTTACCACATGCTGGGTCACGAGGGGCCTGAAGCCTTAGGTAACATAGCGCACAAAGTGGGGTGTACACCCTGGACCGTGTGCCAACCTATAGCAATTTGGGAATATCAATCAACCTGTGATGCATGTCTTTGGACTGTGGGAGGAAACTGGAATGCCCCTTATTTTTTCTGTAAAATTTATTCATATCAATCAAAATAAATAACTTGTTCCACTCATACCTGGTGTAACAGTAGCTATTGATCAGTTCAACACCATGTTTCTTTCCTTACCACTAGTACCACTATTTAAGTCCAAATGCATTTCTGATCAATTCTATTATGAAATACAGTAATACATCGACATTAACATAGAAATTACAATCAACCGCAGCACCTCTTGATAACATTTCTTGCTAAAAGGTCAAGTGATGCATTTAACAATCAGTTCAAAAGGCAGGATGCCATTTAGGCAATCGGCAGCAGTAAAATAAATAGGCATAAATAATTAAGGAGAATAACAGGAACGAGTGGCGGTAATCTCAAGGGTGGATCGTTCGGCTAATGTCAAGCTCGTTCAGAGACCTGCTTCTCACCAGTCTCTCCAGTCAGAGTCATTACTCAGAAAGGCCTTTCCTGTAATGCGTATGATGGTTCCCGCTGAGAGCTCCGTGTCCCGTGAGGCCCAGCACACCAACCAAAGTGGAACTGTAAGCCAATCATCCATCATTTCTTCCTTTTTCTGTCTTGGGTTTGCCTTTTGTTTCCTAGCGCATTCATTTTCTTTTATTTGTGTTAGTTCTTGATTTTTGCTCAGGTATGTTAGGCTTTGTTCAGGAAAGGAGTGAACACTCCTGTCCATAGTATTATATAGTTAAGAAGCAATTGCTTGGTTTTGAAAAAAAAAAAATGCACTTCTGATGGATTAGGATGTTTGACTCCAGTGATTGTGAGAAGACGGATGTTTGAGAACTTCTGCGAAACAAGTACAGTATAATGAACTGAGGAGGCTTATTGTGATTTATGCCACAGCTATGATAAGTGCTCCATTATGATTAGTCAGAGGGTGTGTTTCATTTTTTCGATAACAGCAGCTCTGGCATTAGTGCCAGCTCTAAGGTTTATATTTTTTGCACTCAAGGTTTTTCCTGGCACAAAATGAAGCAGAGATGGTGCCATCCTGATCATGCCTATGCACATACTGTACATGCTTAATACTCCGTACTGTTCAACTATTCAACTATTCATCTACTATATCGCTTATCCTATACTGGGTCGCAGGAAGCCTGGAACCTTTCCCTGAAAACTTTGGGCAGAAGAGGGGGGTACATCCTGGACAGGGTACCAATTTATTGTAGGGCACAGATACACACCACACACTCTCACATTCATTCACACACTATGGGCAATTTGGGAACGGCAATTAACCTCATGTATTTGGACTGTGGAAGGAAACCGGAGTATCCGGAAGAAAACCCACCAAGCACTGGGAGAACATGCAAACTCTCCACGCACACAGACCAGAAGGCAGGACTCGAACCCTCGACCCTGGAGGTGCGAGGCCGCAGTGCTGTGATATTTAGTGGTTATATATTTGAATTTGAAATCGTACTTATAAGGGTCAACACACAATGCTTCAACATACAGTCATTTTCATGATTCATCTACTGGAAATTATTGTTTACCAATTCTGTATCATTTGCATTATAGACTAGAGGCTTTATTATCTTGGTTTCATTGTAATCATTTACACCATCAAACCCTCGCCTCTGAAGGTGTGAAGCCACTGTGCTAACCTCTACGCCACCATGCCGCCAATAATAATAATAATAATAATAATAATAGTGGTAGTAGTAGTAATGTATATCTGTCATACAGTATAGTTTACATGTATAACAATAAAATAAAATTATGGTTGTCAATTCCAAACTCTCATTGCTGAAACTAATTGAAACCAGTTGAGAAATGTAAACATCGTAGTGCTTTTTATCCAGTAAATCCCCAAACTACACTGTTTAATTGTGTTCGTTTATAGGCCAGTCTTTCCTGCACCAACATGGCAGAAGCTTCATCATACGATCAGCCAAAGCAGCATCCGTCTACTAATGTCTGTGCTCTCCACAATCAGTCCAATCCACTGCTTATAGCTTTGCACTACTTTTAGACCTGACAAATACACATTATCTTGTCAGTAACATGAATTATTACATTTAGCTGCCTGTGAGATGATGCCTGCACTGTTTCACCTGTACTCGTGATTCTGTCTTCCTGCAAAATCACTGTGCAAAGTAATCACTGATTCTAATGGTCATAAAAATATCACCCTGATGGGATGTGATGTTAAAAAAGGAAGGCTGTTTCCGAAACTGGGTGTTTCTTGGATGCAGTGGAAACATTGCATCAGGGTACAACCGGACATATTCCTGCTTCAAGGAAAACTCTCACGCCTTTCTTTTTCTTTGGAAGTCTTGGCAGCGGCTTTGCGCTGGTGCACTGTGCTGGTTATCACTGTGCGATGCCGGCGTCGCCTCTACAAATTACTTTTTTTTTTTTTTTTTTTTTTTAAATCATGCTGTCTGTGAAGCTGGAGCTGGCACAAATATTTGACAGAGGCTGCCACCTCATAATTCTTTATCCATGACAATCCCTGGCATCATTACCACTTATTATAAAGTTACCATTTATTTGAAATGTAGCCAAAGTTGGCTCTGTTTTATTCTTTCTCCTTCGTCAGTCATGGCAACGCTAACCAGAAGTGGGCATCTGTGAGGTCGGGTATGCACGAGAGGACCGATAGCACTTTTCTTCATGTTGTGTTATTTTAAAAAAGAATGGTTTTCCATCTTCACATGTCTCGGAGGAAGCGTGCATTAATCTTCACCCTTCTCAGATGGTGGATGTAGATAGAGCTGACTGGTGGTGGGAATTGGCAGGTAACCAAACAGGGCATAAAAAAAAAACACTACTTCAGAATGGTACCAGTATGTCTGCCTCACATCACATCACCTTGCTATTGATTATTATTCTACAACTGCGTTCCCCATCGTGTTTTATTCTTTACGTATTATTCAGCATCGGCACAAGGAGCCAGCTCCGAAGCTGAGCTATCAATATGAGAAATACTTGCCTGACTTTGCTTTGAATACTCCACCCAGTCAGCGAGCACTCAAGCCTTGGGATGTAATAAATTAGAGCTGTCACGATCGCTCTGCTGCACCTTGCATCAGCAATTAATTGTTAAGCATGTAGCAGTGGCGACTAGTGCAACACAGCTGTCAAGCACACGGACCAAGAGGTAGATATTTAGAAAAGCAGACGCTTTGTTTTGAAGCCTAAGTAAATTAAGTCCTAATTGAAGTGTATCGGAAAAAGGAGAGAAATATATTAGCCTGGTCTTTGTGCTCCTTCAATGACTGACTGGTTTCATTTCGCTTTAATTGTTTCACTCTCCTGTGTACGTTTAATGATCGTTCCATTCAGTTGCTCATCACGTGTATAGTACTGTATTCTCCTTGCTAAAACCGCACCACACATCACTATAGATACTGTACATAAACTCACCATCTACTTCATTGGGAAACACCCATATACCTCTGCATATTCACACAGTTATCTAATCAACCAATCATGCTGCATCATTTACACAATGCAGATACAAGTTAAGAGCTTCATAAATGGTCAAATCAAACATAAGAATGCGGGGGGGAAAAGTGTGATCTCTGTGACTTTCACTGTGACATGGCTGTTGTTGCCAGATGGGCTGGTTTGCATATTTCAGAAACTGCTGAGCACCTGGGAATTTTACATGCAACAGTCCCTGGAGTTTACAAAGAATGGGACAGGAACAAAAAATCAACCTATGAGCAGATCTGCAGGCTTGTCAGTAAGAAAGGTCAGAGGAACCAGTGAATGGACCAGCTCAAGCATCTATAATGGATATACGAGAATGATATCTCTGCTACTGTCTCCCCTGTCACTGCTGTACAGGTGTGAACATGTTACATCAGTTCATACGTAACTGCGGTGCGACCAAATATGGATGCCCCACTTGTGATTTGTATGACAGCATGTAGTGATTCATTTTTTGGTGGTCTGAGGGTGTACCTGGTGCTGAAACAACTCACGAAAGAGCAACATTTGGACCGATGCTCTAAAGAAGGTGCAAGTTTCTTAAAGAGAATCATTACTGGTGACGAGACATGGATTCATCACGATGAGCCTGAGAGTAAATGGTAGGGTATGGATTGGAAGCATCCTCAATTACCGACCGGGAAGAAGTTCAAAAGTCAACCATCAGCTGGAAACTTCATCAATGCTTAGAGTTTTCTGTGATTCTCAAGGTCCAGTATTGGAACATAATCAGGAAAAACGGTTCAACAATCAACCATGCTCGTTACAGTGAGACGCTCATTGACGAGCCTAAACTTGAGGACTGATATTTGAGAGCGTTATGATCTTGCATTACGATGTATGCCCGCATACTTCTGCCCTCATTGTTGACACTCTGCAAAAACTTTTTTTTTTTCTTTCCAGATTTTCTCCCTAATTTAGTCGTGTCCAATTCCTCCCCGTCACTAGGGGGCTCCCACATNNNTACAGCATCATCCGGGAATCAAACCAGCGATCTCCGGATGATAGGGCGAGCACTTTACCACTGCGCCACTCGGAGGCCGCAAAAACTTTGTTTTAAGGTGTTAAAGCATCCTCTCTATAGTCCTGATCTCACTATATTGGACTTTCATTGTGTTTGTCTTGTCTGAAAGTTCACCCTCGTATGTACAGTATAGTCACTCTTTAAAATTATGGTCAGCAGAAAATGCTACCATGGGCGCAATTCACAAAAACTGGAGAGTTGAAGATTTTTCCAATCTTTCAACAGTCCAGTTTCTGCGCTTCTGTGATGATTGTCAGTAGATTGGATGATTAGAAACCTGCACAAAATATGAAGGTGTACACCTGTTCCCAATCAAGTGTACAGATTTTTTACAGTAAATTATGCTACCTGTTGTTAACAGTCTGTACAGCTCGATGTACAGTGCTATACATTTGTTTGCTCAAGAATCAGGTTGTCATGCAAAATTAAACTATAACTGTCTTGATTGAAAGTGCGTTTAGAAAATTAGCTTTCAAAGCTTGAAATGATTAATATCGTGACATTCTTGCAACTGAAAACGACCAATCAAGGATTCGCGTTCATTTTGAGAATGATGAATGTAATTTCCCTCGTGCAGAATTTGGAGTGTAATCGAATGCTTGTACTGTAGTTATCGGGCACCTCCTGTGGATCTTAAATCGTATTTTCAAATGTCACATACATTTATTTATTATTTACCTCCTTGTGTGGAAGTGTGTGTGTGTGTTTTATTTCTTAATAGCCAGGGCACCTTTGTTATAAAAATAGCTCGACTGTAAATGAAGTGAGTTTGAGTGGAGGTCGCTTATCATCGGCTTATAAGGTTACACTGCCGAGGCAAAGTGCGTGTTCCCAGGGGGAAAGGGTTTGATTAATGCTGTGTCCTCGTCGTGTGTGTGTGTGTGCATGTGTTTTGCATGAATCTGAGGCCTACAGTAGTTGATCTTTGGGCGGATAGGTAGCAGGCGATCATTGTGTGACCCAGCTCATATCTGCTGCCATGCGGTAATGCGCTTCGTTCCGTGATGGGAGAATTCAATCAAACGGATGGAGAAACAGAGAGTTCTCTCTGCCCTCGCTGACCCATACACACCACACACACCACACAAACGCACATAGGCAATTGAATATTCACACACGCCTACTGGAAAAGCGCTCATTCGCACTACTAGCATAGCAGAGTATTTTCACATTCAGCCCCATACGACTTTTACACCTTTCTTGACACGGTGGTGCATGCTTTCTCCCACATGCACATATACACGCATACACTTTGAAACTTTCTAAATCAGGAAGTGTTGTGAACTCCCTTGTCCAGGGCCAAAGAGTAGCTCAGATTTCCGGGCAAGCTTTCAGATTTTGATATTCAGACTCATCAGGGCTGACCCATGTTTAAACTTTGGTCAGATTTAGATGTTTAAATTAGCATAAAAACTGCATGATCGAATCGATATAACTGTACTTGGTGATAACAGGCCTACATTTGGGCCAGAAAATAATCTCCTGAAGGATTCTGATTCTGGCCAAGATCCTTTTTTAAATTCCCAAAGTGTATTTATAGTACATTAAAGGCGCTGTCTGAAAGTGCTTCTGTATGAAATATCCGCCAAAACAGGAAGATGCTTGATCTATAAACTAGAGACGAGGGGATTTGGTCTCTAGACTTTAGAATAATTTGGTGTGGAATCTTTTCAGACATTTAGAGTTCTGTTATTTCAGCCTGCTGGATTGAAGGCCAGATGTAACCTAGTCTGATGAAAAGAAGAATAGAAAAAACTACTGGCTGACTTTCCTAGAAATCTTTTTTTTTTCTTTCCCCAAGTGTTGTTTTGCCTGTTCTGACAATTAACTTTATTTAGACCAGGGAAAACTCGTCACTTTAAGAACACCAGGTCTTATCAGGACATCAGCCTCATGTCATTGGTGCAACAAACTATAAACTAGCAATGTTATTGCAATGTTATACCTACTATATCTCTTGAGTTAGGGGTAGCTCTGTGGTTAAGGCATTGGACTACGGTTCAGATGGTTCCAGGTTAAAACCCCATGGCCCCCCCCCCCCCCCCCCTCACGCTGCCAGCTATTAGGCTCTTCGGCAAGGCCCTAAATGCTGTTAAATAAGATAAAAATGTGAGTCGCTTTGGATAAGGGTGTCTGCCAAACGCTGTAATGTTAAATTCTCAATTTTTGAATTTTACATCTTGATTTTGAGCACACATTCGATTTTAATTGTATAGTGCTTTTAACAAAAGCCATTGTCCCAAAGCAGTTGGACGTTATGGAAATGTGTATGAAATGTGTAAGAAAATATGTGTGATATCAGATCATCCTTGATGAGCAGGCCTAGGGCGATGGTGGCAAGGAAAAACTCCCTGAGATGGCAATAGGAAGAAACCTTGAGACGAACAAAGAGGAACATTCTGCTTCATTCAATTCAAAAAATATATTGTCCATGCATTCCCTTTCAATGATCATGAGTCTCACACCCATGTACTGTACAGTATCTCCCAGCATGCACTTCTTCAACTGACAAACTACCCTCTAATGAACTAACAAAAAAGCTAATAAAAATGGAGTGTAAAAAAGCACTTTTTGTTACTCAATCAATCACTTAACCAAATGTAATTGATAATTGGATTAACATGGACTAAACACACCCAGGCTTGATTACAGATCCAAACATCACTTTTCCAGCAATTGAAAGTAGGCTAATGTGTCTCAACCCAGAGCTACGGTCAAATTAAATTTCTGTCTAAAACTTGTTACAAGTGCATTTCTTAGATTCTGGGACTCTAGCAAACAATAATGAGAGCCATTATCATAAAAGAAAAAAAAAAAACTTTGTACGGAAGTGCCTGGTCTACCAGAATTCTTCTAAGGGCACGCTGGGGACTCATCCTGGATATCACAAAATAATCCAGACAAACGTCTAAGGACGCACAGGCCTTGTTAGTCTCAGATTAAGCTAGCATTCATTCCACCATTCTAATGTCGCTGGGTGAGAGAGTGATATCCTTGTGAACACTGCAAGGAGAAACCCACCGCTAGCCAAGAGGAACATATAGTACAATTAAAAAAAAAAACTTGGAACAGTAGTTAATCTTCCCAGAAGAGGCTGGCCTATGAATATTCTACAAAGATGACTGTGATGAAAAAATGGTATCTATGTGAGCATTGCAAGTTGAAAACCACTTCTGACCAAAAGGAAATTAAAGTGGAGTAAGACATTTTACATATGGTGTTCCAGAATAATAGCACCATAAAAACTGTCAATCATGGTGGTGGTAGTGGCATGATGTTCAGATGTTTCATTGCTTCAAGGTCACAATGAGTTGTTATAATTAATATTACAGTAAATTAATCTGCAGGAAATCCTAAAAAAGATCATCCAGGCATCAGAAGCTCAGTTCCAATCGGGCAATTGGGGATCCAAAGCAAAAGTCCAACTCTGAATGGATCAAAAGGAACAAAAACTAGTAATTAAAGGTTTTGCAGTGGCGTTGTCAATGTCCTGACTTTAACCGTGTTAAGATGATCAGGCAGGACCTGAAATGGGCAGTTCATGCTTTGAAGACCTCCAATTAAAGCAAAATTTCTCTGCAGTGATGCAACAGACTGATCTCTACTTAGTGGAGGTGCTCGCTTGTAGTAATCGCTGCTAGAAATGGCACAACCAGTTATTAAGATTTGGGGTCTTTAATTTTTTATATATAAGAGAGATAGGTGTTGCACTTTCTTTCAATAAATGATGTGTTTCTCTGTAGGTGTATGAAGATTTGAAAGAATTTGTGAATTGCACTGCCAAAACAAAGTATTTGGGCTGATTTTGAAAATGTTTTTAATGTTTTACATATAATACAGAAAATGTCTGTGCCAAAGAAGCTTCTTCTGAAGTTTATGCAACATGGAAGTGACCAATCTTGCTTCCCTAAAAATTTCAAGTTGCTAACTTCTGCCATTTTGTGGATCTGCCCTCAAAATAGACATTTTTCAGCGTTATACTGTCTCACTTCAAACAATAATAATTTTAAATGCACATTATACACATTTCTTAATGAATATCAGTACTCAGATTGGTGTAAGCTTCTATCTGTAAACATTGTTGCTCAAATTGGTTTTTGGTAAAAGCTAAAATAAATAAATAAATAAAAAGCAAGAAATCTGTAGTGTCCCAAAATATGTCAAATTCATGTTGCAATATCTTATCAATTTTGCATTTTAGAATAATACACTTTTTAAGGTTTATGTCTTTTCATGTGAATCTAAATTGGCCAAGTTTCATCTGAATGACAGTTAAGATCATTGAAAGATTTGAATTAGAAAAAAGTTACGAACATGATATAAAAGTGCATGAAATTGTATTTAGCAAATGTGTTTCTTTTTATCTGCTGAAAATTTAAATGTGTATGTATATTTACAAAAATCGAAGCATGAATCAGGAGATAAAAGAAGCATTAAGTATTATGAAAAATGGTATTATAAGGTTCTATCTGAAAATTCACTGTTTCACGTACTGTAGGTGAGACATTTTTTAGCACCAATGTTTTGGCCGAAAGCAAAAATAAATCAAGATATTCTTTATAAGGTGGGGAAAAAGGTGCTGTAAATAATGTGCATGCTATTATTATTATTATTAATAATATTATTTTTTTTATTATATATTTTTTGGTAAGACTGCATCGAAGTAATAGAACAGATTAAAAGCAGCCAGAATCAGGCACATATCAGTGTTATTTATATTTCATTAATTAGTGATATCTGATCATCTTTTTAGCCTCACATACACGTTAAAGAAGAAGGAAAGGTAGCCATGTTGTTACTTAAGTTATGATTCATTGTAACCTACTGTATCTGTTGGCCTGTCATGGGCAAGTCATGGGCTTTATTCCATGTCCATCAATACTAGCTTGGCCTTGCTTTGCTCCATAAAGACAAGGAGATTATATTTCACATATGTCTTGATCTGGTCCATAAAGCCAAATCCAGCTCAAGCTTGATCGATACAGAAAAGTGAACTGCAATTTAACTCCTCCATCTTTTAGCAAGTGTGTTGACAAGACAATTGTTGACTTTCTTTCTTTTGTTTTTGAAATCATCATATTTACCCAAAAAGCTTCTAAGCACTATGGTGTCATTTTTTTTGCAGACTGTTGCTTTCCATAGCATCTGTTTAGAAAAATGACTCCAGCTATATGCTGTATGATTTTCAGCCTGAATTTTACGCAAAGGGCTCCCAAGAGGCTCAGCTGGAAAGCTTTTGCCCGGAGTTTTGGGAGATTGCAAGTTTGAATCTCGATGACACCACAGCCATCTGTGGCTGAAGGAAAGAAAGCAAAATTTATCATCGGTTGGAGAGATATTCTGCTTCTTATGTCAGTCAAAGCAAAACGAACCAGTTGTGCACATCTGTGAGCTCATGTCATCTGAGCTAGTCAGCTAATTAGGTCTCTTAGTTAGCTACCTGGTTCCGGTAGAGTTGTGTTGTAAATGTATGTCGTTGCATGTATGTAGCACCTTGGTCCTGGAGGAACGTTGTTTCGTTTCACTGTGTACTGAACTGTATATGGTTGGAATGACAATAAAAGCTACTTGACTACTTGACTTGACTCATGTATGCAGAAAATGCATGATAGCTTATACATGATTTTCTCTGCGTGTGCCATGCATGCTGTCTTGTGATATAGCATGAGAAGCAGTCTAAAAACTGCCATGCGATGCGCCCATGAGCTGTCAATGTTGGACATTTTTCTATGTAACTCACAGGCGAGCTAAGAAGGCAGCGGTTGCAATGATCTCCTACAGTATATCTTCGCTAGGCACAACATTACACCAATTAGGACAGTTAGGTTTGTGTTGTTTGTTTTGACACTGTGAGCATGGATCATGCTGACTGATACCAGTATGAGAAAATATAATGATTTTTTTTTTATTGCATGTCTGCCAGTAGAGAATCTTTAATATACTGTAGTGTCGTGGCCATATAATTGGGCAGTATCACACAACAGAGAGTGCTGTTGTACTGAATATCAGCATGGCTGTGATATAATCGTATACTGTACATAATAAACCATGCAGGTGGAGGACAGTTCTGAGAAACTTGTGAGATTTATTTATATTTCCACTTATATTCCGCTCTAGAATATCAACTAACGTCCAGCGTCCAGGGTTGAATCCCAAATGGTGTCAAATGGAAAGCTAATATATTATGTAGGATGTGAGTTAGAATCCCTTGTTTCGCATATGAAGTAGTGCCCTTGATCAGGAGTTTCCACTCCCAGTGGTGTTATGGTCTGTATCACCACTCATGGAATGCCTCTCGTCCAATCAGATTACTTAGCCGGAACTAAATTTGTGTAATACACTGCCCATCTTAAAAAAAGACACCATCTGGATTAAACTAAGCAAATATTTCAGAGCCTTCCACTGGATAATTACTGCAGTTATTAATATGGTTCAGCTGGCAACAAGTTATATAACTCTAACTGACGCAGTGAATAGCTGCCAGAAGACCATGTCAGAAGACCTAACATCTGGGTGGCAAAGATGTTACTCTGTTTCAGAAGGGTCAAATTATTGTCCTGAATAATTTGTCTTCCATGATGGCACAGGCATATTCCAAGATACCAATGCCAGGATTCATCAGGATAAAATTGTAAAAGAGAGCATGAGACATCATCTTCACACATGGATCTGCCACCACAGAGTCCAGTCCTTAACCCCATTGAGAATCTTTAGGATTTTCTGGAGAAGGTTTTATGCAGCAGTCAGATTCTCCTATCATCAAGATATCAGAGAAAAATGTATGTGACTAAATGTTGTGGCATTGCATAAACTTATCAAACTGATATCACAGTCATAATCAAAGCACTTATTGTGCGACTTATTTATTTATTTTTTTGGCCGGGCAGCGTATTAAATAATATTGAAGGAGAGCTGATATTGCACACTCACTCACTGACTCACCCACTGATCTTCTATACCGCTTTATCCTGTATTCAGGGTCACGGGGACCTGGAGCCTGTCCTAGGAGGCTTAGGGCACGAGGCAGGGTACACCCTGGACAGGGTGCCAATCCATCGCAGGGCACACACACATACTGTACACAAACTCACACACTCATTCACACACTACAGCAATTTGGGAACGCCAGTTTGCCTAACCTGCATATCTTTGGACTGTGGGAGGAAACCGGAGTACCCGGAGGAAACCACCAAGAACAGGGAGAACATGCAAACTCCATGCACACAGAGACGGGAATTGATATTGCACAGTGTAAAATTAAATTTATGTTAGAAAACTAAGTAGTTAGTCATGTTCAGTATTGGTCAGTGCTAATTGGGTTTATTCCTTTCTGGGGAAGTTTTAGCTCAGTGGTAAAGGCTCTGGTGGCAGGGTGGCTTAGTGGTTAGCACTCTCGCTTTGCACCTCCAGGGCCCGGGTTCAATTCCTGCCTCTGGGTCTATGTGCATGGAGTGGAGTTTGCATGTTCTCCCCCTGTGTGGTTGGGTTTCCTCTGGAACTCCGGTTTCCTCTCACTGTCAAAAGGCATGCAGATTAGGCTAATTGGCGTTCCCAAATTGCCCGTGTTGTGTGAATGTTGACCGGTGGTCCTACCAGGGTCATAAAAATGGAAATAAATACAATTAGCACTGGTGACCACTGGCCTCCACATTCCCTAGTTGGATTACAGAGGTTCCTAGATGGATGGATGAATGGATGGATGAATAGGTGCTCTACCAACTTGGAAAATTGAAAGTTCAGCTCTTGCACTGTCATGCTGGCTCATTTACTCACTCGGTTTGTTTGAAAGTGTCCACCAAATCTAAGATTGAAAATTAAATCAAGCTTAGACATTTGAAAGCAGAATGATATTATAACCGTCTCACATCTCACATCTCCTGATCATGAACTCATTTTAATCTCTGTGTGAAGTTTTATATTTTTCCATTGTCCGGGTGGGTTTCATCCAACGTCCTAGAGGTACAGTATCTAAAATGTGACCAGGATGGACTCCAGAACTGATGGTGACCCTACCAGTATAAAGGGGTTATTGAAGATGATATGCTATGAGCAAATAAATAATAATCATACATTTTAGCTGAACATAAAGTATACAGTAGGTAGCATATAAAATCACATTTTCCTCATGAATAAATGAATCAGTTCCTGCTGGGGGAAAAAAAAAATTAACAGATTCTATATCAGTGACTTATTAACAAGTAGTAGAAGTATGGAAAGGTCACTCTCTCTTTAGTGCCATTCCTACAGGGCTGTTACTTGTCCGCTTTCATCCACACATGGTACTGTACATTTCAACACTTCACTCCTTACTGTACGATTCCCACAAAAGACGGATCGGCCGCTCGCTGGCAGAGCAGATGGTGAGTGGGCGACTGTCATACGCTCCAAGGAGCTGCTTCATATTGACAAATAATTGATAGCCTTTCGCTGAGTCTCCGGGTGCAGAGTCTCCACGGTACTGTCAGTGTGCTCCCCGTGATTTCTGCTAACTCCTAAGCTTTATCCAGTAGTAAGAGACAGCAAATGCTATAATAGGCATTCTACTTACGGCCTCAAACCCTGCGGATAGAATAGTGTCTAAATCTTCGGTTATGAAAATTTTAATCTTGCCCATAATCAATATAGAAGTTTTTTTTTTTTTATGTTGTTTTTTTGAGCTCACAGTCCAGTCCTGCCCTGCTTGTATTAAACTATTAAATCTGAAGCTCTGTTCTTTCTCTGTTTTTTTAAATATATAATTGCTTTGAGATTTTTTTCCCACTCCTTGACTCTCCACATTCCAGCAAAGCAAGCACTTCCTTTCCATCATTGAGTTGCCTAATACTTTATTGCAAGTGCTTGTAATTTTTCACAGTCGCCAAACTTTCAGGGCATGGTGCAAAGACTTTTTTTTTTTTATTATTATTATTTGAACCATCCATTCTGAATATAGCATCATCTTTAAAGGCTAAGCTAAGCTTTATGCCTTTACCTTTAAGCGTTGCACATAACTCATGATTCAGACCTCGGGAGATTAGAGCAGGTATTAAAAGACAGCACTGCCTTCAAATTAATAATGTATTTTTTTTTCAATTACCCAGTATAAAGTGCAGGCGAGGTAAGGTGAAATATAAGTCAATCACCCATGACGTTGCCCTGTGGCCATCTGAGGCTATTTTAGTTTGGTCATCAAGCCAATACACTTCTGCATAAATGAGCACTTAACAGAGGTTATGCATCAAAATGTGTTGATGGCTTTGGAGGAGCCTGAAACATAAATTTGAAAAATTAGTCTATGTAAGTAATTGACTAGACTTATGGTTTTAGCTCTATTAAAGATCAGTTAGGATCCTCTTGAAAGAAACTTCACTTGAATGAAACACGCCAATTCACTTAACTGACATTTTTCTTGGCCCAATCGAACGCACCTTAAAGGTGACTACATGCACACTAAAAACTTCCTAAATGGTCCATACCTCTAATCATTATAACTGTATGTTGTACGATTGGATAATTTTCCGGAGTTGATAGGAGACAGACCAGTACATTATATCTCATTATCTGGAACAGGGATAATAAGACGTTTTCCATTGAATGTTTGAATGTCATCACCTGACCACAGGACTGGTTTGATCTTACTTTTAGAACGTTAAATACAGTTTTTTCGTATATAATTCCATATATCATGCCGTACATTAACGTAACCTTAACATACACTGTTTACTGCATTAATTACAATAAACCAAAACTGATCTTTAAAATAAGATTTTTTTAAAAAATGCAATATTAATAAAGCAAATAAGGGCTTCAATCCTCAAATCGGATTGGTCCAAAGGTATCTATTATTATTTTAGTACGGCTTGGGAAGTACGTCTTTAGACAGATGAGTGTGTTTTGAACATTAAATCTAACTAAGTGTTAAAATACTGTATATCAGACGTCATTTTTTTTTAATGATACATTGTATTTCTAGAATCAATGATTGCTTAAGGTGGAATAACACACACCACACACTGCTGTTATTTAATATCGCACTAGAATGAGTGCTGTTGTATTGAATATCATCGCGGCTATGATGTGTTTGCAGGCATAAGGCTGTAGGCTGAGTGCCAAAGTTATATCCAGTATAACAGCACGACCTCGGGAGCAATATTGCTTTTACACAACAGATCCACAAACACCATTTATTATCAACAGATTATGATTTGTTTATTTATTGAAACAGTTATTTTGCTCCACCAACACATATCCTTCCACGACTGGTGTTAGTGTACTTAACTGGGATGAAAGTAGTTTTAAATTCTGACCAGTAGTTTTAAATTCTGTCCCTGCCAAAAGGCGAGGGGAGTGTTGAGCCAGGCGGCTAAGGCTCTAGGCTTTTGATTTGGGGTTCTGAGGATATGGGTTCGAGCACCACTGTTGGTGTTGCTACACCCGTTGGTGGTTTCCCCACACATTGCTAAACTTACTTGCTATTGTCGATTTCTTCTTTACAACATCAGAAGAATTCACCCATTTCTTTCTGCACAGGCTTCTTAGGTGCTTGTTCAGTCACTTGTCATTTCAAGACTGGACTACTACAGTACAACTCACTTCTGGCAGGTCTGCCTCTGCCCACCATTCGTCCTCTGCAGCTGATCCAGAATGCAGCGACACGTCTCGTTTTCAACCTTCCCAAGTTCTCCCACACCACCCCACTTCTCCGCTCCCTGCACTGGCTTCCTGTAGCTGACCGCATCAAATTTAAAACCCTGATGCTTACCTACAAGGCTAAAAACGGCCCAGCACCCACTTACCTCTCAGCTCTAATCACACCACGTACCACACCACCACGTTCCCTCCGATCCTCCAGCATTGCGCGCCTCTTCCCATCATCTCTCAGGCATCAAGGAAGACATTCATCCAGACTCTTTTCTATTCTTGCACCTGGGTGGTGGAATGAACTTCCTCTAGATGTCTGTACAACTGAGTCTTTGACTATCCTTAAATGACGACTCATGACCTATTTGTTTCTTCAATTCCAAGTACTGTGTGTGGACTAATTCCAAGTGCGCGGATGAGACGATCCGCTGTAGTGACCCCTTGACGGTAGCAGCCAAAAGAAAGTTATTTACTATGAAAACTGTCTAATTAGTATCCCACAGCCTTAACTGTTTGAGCCACCACTGGCCACCATTCGTGCTCTCCATAGCAATCGATTCTTGTGGGACTCAAACCCTCAAGCTTCACTGCTGAGCCTAGAGGTCCAATCCGTTCCCTACAGAGCCTGCATACAGTGTCTACTGCCATGTGTTTATGTACAATCAAGCAAAAGAGCATCTCAGGTACTTTGCAGTATTCAGATTACTACGGATATTGTGTAGTATGTTTGCATTGGAGGGTATTTTGTAATAAATAATTTTTGTCTTGTTTTGCCTTTAATTTATCATACAGGTGCTATTCTGATCCTAATAATCTTTTTGATATTATCAGCCAGATTTGAAACCCATAAGCAGTAGTTAGAGCCTCAGGTTGTGTGTGCACTGGGAACAGATTGAAGCCTATTTTAGTCCCGGCTAGCAGATGCATAGGAGAACGCTTCTTATCGTTCCTCTTTGAATCCCTCTGTTGATTAAGGTGCTTTCCCAATTTCATGATGGAGATGTTAATAATTCAGCGACTTCATCTCCGCCTGGAGACTTCTCTTCATACAGGAATTTTAATTGGAGCTCCCTAAAGTTTTATGTGTATGTGTTCCCCTTCTTTTGAATTATTTCAGCCACTCTTTCTTTTAATTAGGTTTATTATTTTGTCATGGTTGACATACTTCTTTTATTTGTTCCACTTTTTTTTACCGAGGTACAGCAGGGTCTCTTAGGATATATACAGGAGAAATGTTTTCACTAAACATCATTAATTGGAGTTTTTATTTTAATGCAGCATGCAGTTAAAGTCTTTAAGTTGATTTATTGTTTTTGTGTCTCCTTCGTAAACAGCAACAAAGTGTGCCTGGTCAGATGAATCATAGTGATAGATAGCTCAAATTTTACATGAGCAACATGAGGCTATGGAACCATACTGCTTAATTTCAACTGGTGTGGCAGCAGGATGGATGTTTTCTCAGCTCAGAACAAATGTTGTTGCTGATGATTATTCGATATTTATACTCGACCAAAATATGGTATTGGTGCTAAAAATGGTGTCTCACCTAGGTGAAAAAGTGAGTTTTCAGATAGGATCATAAAACACTATTTTTAATAATACTTAATGCTTCTTATTTCCTGATCATTGCAAAATAATTTTGTAAATATGCATACACATTTATATTTTTATCAGATTTAACACATTTGCTGAATACAATTTCATGCACTTTTATGTAGTGTCCGTAACTTTTTTTAATTCAAATCTTTCTATGTTCTTAATTGACATACAGATGAAACTTGGCCAATTTAGATTTCACATAAAAAGACATGAACCTGAAAAAGTGTACTACAGATTGTACACTACAGATTTTTTGCTCTTTTAACTTTTAAGTCCTGGAATTTAAATGGTATACAGTATGTGTTAACAGTAATTATTGGGTAGATTACAAAAACAATTTTAACTGAATGAACTATAGTTTTCTATGGCCATATAACATAAGGTGTGTATCTAATTTGGAGCATTTAAACAAACACACTGTTGTTAGTAATTTTGGGGGAAAATCCTTAATTTTGCAATCAATGGTTTAATTAAAGCAGCAATTTTTACAGGTCAAATGCTTCTAGAAGTATACACCAACTTTAATATCAATACTCAAAGAACCATGAATAATTTCCATTTTCTGTTATTATTGTTTAAAGCGAGACAGCATAACACTGAAAAATTGCCATGATATGAAATCATCTCTCCAAAATGGCTAAAGTTAGCAACTTTAAATTTTTAGGGAAGCAAGTCACTCCAATGTTGCATAAACTTCAGAAGTAGCTTCTTTGGCACACACATTTTCTGTTTTATATGTATATAAAATAAAAAAAAATCAGCACCAGTACTGTGTTTTGGCCAACTAAGAATGTCACACACAGTAGGAGTTTACATTAAATTTACATCAAACTTTCAGACAGTACTGGACTACATGATGTTCCGCGCTCAGTATCACTGAAATCGTGCATGCTTAACTGTTGAGGTCAGAATCATGCCTGTCTGAAATGCGCCTCTGTTTTTATTCAGACTTCAACCCACATGCATAACACTTATGCAACTTCTAAATAGAGCTTAAGTCTGTAGTTATGTCTGAAAACTGAATATTGATGTTCTGTATTAAATCCTCACTACAGGCATGCTTTACTCCACTCTGAATACCTGCCTCCCTTTTATGATATATCCATTTAAAGTCATCTATACTGTAATGTACAACATCAGTTGTTGATGTATTATGGTTTCAGAAGGCTTATGGGAAATGACAGCATTTTTTTCTTACTTCCAGCCTTGCACAGGTCATGCATTGCAAACGTTCCAGGATGAGGCATAAAGTGGAAGATGGTGTGTGCAGCAGCTATGCAATATCATCTTTTATGCATGGTATACCATTTCTGCACAACAGTTCCCACATCTTACCGAGATAAAAACTTTCGGAAAGTGTACGTCTTGGAACATTTGTACAAATGTTCAACTCTATCTTATAAACCCTGCGGTGATATTTGACAATCCTGACATTACAATAACGTGAACAAATGTTGGTTTAATCCGTGTTAAGATGTCCTGTAGGTGTTTGTCTGATTTGAAGCGCACTATCACATTAACTCTTTAGAAACTTCTGTGGAGTCCCTTTAATCAAACATGATAGTTTGACTTTCTTTCATCTCTGAGTAGACACAGTAGTTCCCATGGCGAAGGTTGGTTCATGTTATGTCAGTGTTTGTCAGCTTGTGTAACTTTCAACCCAATAACCCCATTTAAACCTCCTTCACAGAACCTTCATCTATGCAGCCGCTGCACTCCGTTACCCTCCTTGTCCGTCAGGTATAATTAGAAAATAAATTAGTTGTTGGATTAATACGACGGGAAGAACGTGTGCAGTGACTTGAGCCGCCCAAGTCTGTAGCTCTTAATCAAATGTAAATCGATTTTTTGGGTTTTTCCCTTCCACACCGGAGAAGAGAGAGAGGCTGCAGATGAGAAGAACGTCCCTCATCTAACGGCAGGATTTAATCAAAAACTCAAAATAGAACTAGCCGAATTGCCTCACCAAAGAATTCTTGCTCTGCTATTCTTCGGGTGTATCACCGAAAACCAATGTGTGTGTGTGTGTGCGCGCGTGTGTTTTTCAGAAAAATCCTTGGAGTGATGAAACTTGGTTGTTTTTTTTGCCATCTATATGAAATTCTGAAAATTTAATTTTTCTCCAGAATTTCTTAGTGACGTTTCAACCACATTCAGGTGTAAATGATAGATGAATGAATTTGCTAGAAATTACAGAAAAGACCTAATAAAAATCACAATTATTCTATTAAATTTTGCTTCAAACATCATAATTAGACAACTACTGTAGGTTTACGTTTATTTAGCATCAACACCGATGATTAGTCTATTTACCGCGGTACACACTTGCTACACTATTTCCTAAGAAATGCAAATGACAAACATATGAATTCCATGATTTTAACCTCAATTTTATTTATTTTATGGAATTGGAGGATTTTACAACATCTGTCTGAACCAGTCCCTTTTTTTTGTCCTGGTCAGTTCTAAATAAAAAATCTGGCTAAGTCATTGTTTTCTGTAATAAGGTGGCATGATGACACAGTGTGCAGCATTGCCACCTCACATCTCCAGGGGCCCTGGTTTTGAAAATACTCCTCTGTGCAATGTGTATTTTGAAAAATTAATGCAACATGAAAGTGTCAAAACGTGCAGTTCCACGAATGATCAGCAGGGATCCAAATGTGAATCAATAACCCATAGACCCCCATGTTAAAATACCCAGCTCTAAAACAGAAATAAAAATTAACGGCCTGGTACAAATGGTTTTGGTCTCCTTAGCTAGATTTACCATTCATGACAATTGTACAGGGGATTCATTTTTATTTAACTTATAAGATAAAATTATATTAAGCCAAAAATTTGTTGGCGTAGCCAATTTGCATGACAGCTACATCATAGTTGTCAAATTGTGTCAAATTCTGTCCACTATGCATCACTTTAGCTAACTAGCTAACAGGAAATGGGACAATGTCGGTGGATGACGACGAATGGATGATGGTGAATGGATGAGGGCGTTCGATCAAATGCATTAGCATATGAATTAATGTTAGCCATCATCGAATTTTAGCTACTGTAAGCTAAAGCAAAGCTAGCTAACTTGTGGTAAATGAGGTAAGTGGGCAGGTTCCAGCCAGCATCAACTTGCTCAACTTGCTCTGCCCTTTTGCCCATTTATGGATTAGCCAGGGTTTAGGTCGGAGTCAGCTCCTGCCAAGATGATGAGCTCAAAACCTCTCTTTCTTAAAACCTCTGGGTGACGTCACAGAGGGTTTGTCCAGTTCTTTTACCGTCTGTGGTTTCCTGCAGGTTTTCCAGTTTCTTCCCACTTCTCAAAAACATTCCAGTAGGTCAGTTTTACAGGATAAATTGCACTTTGTTGTAAAGTAGATCGTAAGCCTATCCTGGGAACACTTGGAGAGAAGGACCCGTGTATTCCTCCTTCTCTCCAAGTGTTCCCAGGATAGGCTTACGATCTACTTTACCTTTAACCAGAAGGAAGCAGTTACTGAAAGCGACTCAGATTAATATAGTGCTACAGTACATATTGGAGGTTAGCCAGTAGGTTTTTAACTTTTTTAATTGCCACAGCTTTGCTCACTGTGCAGTTTAAGTGCCTTTTGAGCAGTGAATGGAACTGGGTCAGATATTGTATTAAAATACACACACAGGAACACTAGTTGGTGGGAATAGGATTTGTTTTGAAGAAAGGACTACGTTCTAATTAAACTTGAGTATGGATTTGACCTCAAGGTCAGTTTTGGTTCATAAAGATCAGATCTTGCCTGATAACAAGAATAAAATTCTGCATTCTTTTGAACATGATCTAAGATCTACTGTACACTCACCGAGCACTTTAGTAGGAACACCTGTACACCTACTCGTTAATGTGATCGACTTTTAAGTGCATACATGTATGCAGATATGAGTTGTCGATTCGGGCAATGGGTATATTCCTATAAGAATGGATAAAAAAGTGATCTCTTAAAAAAACCATGTCAGAAGACATATCCTGTGGTCGTGGCAAAGATGTTACTATGTTTCAGAAGGGTCAAATTACTGTCCTGCGTCAAGAAAAGATCAGTGAGCTAATTGGAAAAAACATCAATTTGCTAGGGAGCATAAAGAATGGACTGTGGCGTATTGAAAAAAGTTCATGTAGTCTCATGAATCCATTGTTCCAATGTTTCTTGTTCCAGATTGATGGACAGATCAGGGTAAGAAGAGTGGCGGATGAAGCAATGCACCCATAGCGTTATGTTCAGGGTTTGCTTCAGTTGGTCAGCTGATCACCTGAATGTACTGAATGACCAGATTTGTGGCACGGGAATATTCCACCGTGAAAATGCCAGGATTTTTTGCCGGTCAAATTGTGAAAGATGGTTCAGGAAGCATGAGACATCCTGTGATTGGGTCATGTGTGTGATCAGAAAAATCCTGTTAGACACTCTGAAGGCATTCTCTTAAGATCCGTTGACGTTTCCGCCATTATATTTTCATTTCTGGCCAAGTGTGCTTTCCAGGAAGCTCGTAATGGAAAGCTCAGGCTGCCCCTTCAGCTTATTATCACATTAGAAAACAACAATGGTTCTCACTTCACAGAATATCACGTTGCTTGAGTGCCTGAGCTGTTAGTACCACTCCCTGTTGGAAATCATTAGGAGCCCACTGAATGAATTTTCCCTGTCTACTCGTCTTCCTTATGTCCGAGCTGAGCCTGTCGGAGGGTGTCAGCTTGCACGATTGGTTTCCTCTCTGAAATGCAAGCACACTTACTGGACGTATTCCTGTAAGTCAGCCTTGTACAGTTTATATGAAAGAAACTTTGAGTTTATTACCAGTGGCCTCCATGTGATCCCTTCAAATGAAATGGCATGATCGTTTTAGTTTCCTTTTCCCACTTTCTCTTACTAAGAAGTATATAAAAGGCATCATAATATGGAAACATGCTTCACATGAATTGAATATTCACCTCAAATACAAATTACAAAATAACAAATCAGCTCTATCAGCACCACACTTTCAACTAATTTCCAGGGATGAGGCTGTGAACTCAGAGTTCTTCACACTGAGCTTTGCCAAGACCTTTATGCTGCTGCAAACCACAAAACATGATTAGGTCGGGCATGTTACATGCACTATTTATTATCCCAGAGTTCAATCTGGTTTACAATTGACTACGTACTAAATAATTCTCTCACAGCGCTGTTGAATTCTCGATTCTGATCGGTCAGAAGGTGTTCATTAATTTTTGATGAATGCTGACCATAAGGCAAATCACATTTATATTAATGACCTAATAAATGTATGTCTTCTCAAACAGTATTGTTTCTATAGTAACAACTTCTGTAGAGAGGCCAATGAGCCGCTGATCAGGTTGGTAATCAGAGTGCCTTGTCTATCGGAGAGGAAAAAAGGATTAATTATATCTTTTTAGCAAAAATAATTAGATTTCCAAAAAAAATTGTTGTGTTGTTGTTGTTTACATGTTAAGAGGCATTTTAGGATTGACTAAGATTTTTTTATTTTTTTTTTGCAATGTAAGTGATTTTTTTTTTGTAAAATAAATCAAATCTTAGTGGCTTTGAAACAGACAGACATATGCTTGCTTGCTTACCTATCTTTCCTTCCTTGCTTTCTCCCTCCCTCCATCCATCCCTTGCTTCATCTATTCTTTTTTTTCTTCTCTATTCTCCCTTCCTTCCTTTCTTCCTTCCGGGCGTCATCCATCCTCTTTCTTCGTTCTTTGCTTCATCTCTTCTTTCCTTCCTTGCTTCCTTCCTCCCTTCATTCCTTCCTTCCTTCCTCCTTTCTTTCTTCCGTGCTACCTCCATCCCCTTCCTTCCTTCTTTTCTTTCTTGCTTCCTTCCTCCCTCCCTCCCTCCCTTCATTCCTTAATTAATTAATTCCTTCCTTCCTTCCTTCCTTCCTTCCTTCCTTCCTTCCTCCCTTCCTTCATTCATTCATTCATTCCTCCCTCCCTCCCTCCCTCCCTCCCTCCCTTTCCTTCCTTCATTTCTTGAATTCTTGCTTGCTTCTTTCCTTCCTTGCTTGCTTATAAATCTCTAGATATTTTGCCAGCTAATAAACTTCTTATTTGTTGTTGTTGCAGCATGACAGTGGTGCAGTGACTTAAGGTTTTTATTGCACATGGTTACTTAAAAAAAATCTTTCACCTTAGCGCACACACACACACACACACACACACACACACACACACACACACACACA
>JAQMYG010000033.1:29371134-29382013 GCA_030014215.1 Clariallabes teugelsi
GTAGGACGACTTTCACACACACACACACACACACACACACACACACACACACACACACACACACACACACACACACAAACATAACACACAGAGTGGAAATAATAGTAACATCTGGTTCTTACATCTGGGGTAACCTCTACCATACTGATGGATGAAGGGATCAAGGAGGGATCAAGGTCAAAATAAGGTCAAATGTCTCCATTTTTTTATTGTTTAAATTATGTTTCGAGGGTATTTCAGCCATTTCGATTATGAACAAGAAAAACTAGACTTGCTGGTGCCCTCGAGTTCGACTTGTCTGTGTCGACTCATGCAGTCGCTGAAGTTGAGGCCTTTTTGCGCTGGGATTAAATACATAATGTATAATATTTTGTAAATAATATTTAACTTAGGGTTGGAAATAAGAGCACCTTAGATCTGTCTAAACAGTATTATATCATTATGGTTTATCCTCAGAAATACATTACGCTTTTTTGTGTTTTGTTTGAGAGGGATACTCCACCATGATCGTAATTGTTAAAAATCTTTTTCTAATCATGCAAATTGGACTCCCAGTTCTCCTCTCATTCAACTACAGGCTTTTGAGCAAGACATAGTAAAATGGGAAATGGAAATGATGAAGTGAAAATGCAAGAAAAAAATAATGCAAATATTGTGGGACTCAATACTCATTTCTCAACTGTTTATTTGAGGCCACAGAGGCACTAAAGAAAACCTAGTGTGTGTATAGCTCATCAGAGACACGAACTGAGATGTGAAGTGGAGTGAGAGCAGTGCAGCAGAGTGCAGTAGCAGGTTTCAGGGTGCAACCACGATGCCGTCACCTGTTCCGTTGGTTTTGCTTACAGTTCGAAGCATTAAATGCTGCACTTAGCCTTTCGTGAATGTAAAGCAAGGTGTAGTGGTGGTAGAGGGATCAGACATGACTCCTATTCTTGTGAAGAAGGTTTGATTCAGCACGAACTGCTTCTCGGTAGGGGTTAGAAGAAAAAAGTATAAAGATATGAGTTTCAAATCACTAAGCAATTCAAAAGTGCTAAGTGTAGCCAAGAAGGGTTTTTTTTCCTCCTTACCTTTTGACCAATCAGGTCTCAGCTCACATTACAATCAAGAAAAAAGATGATGAGTACTGATACAACATAAAATGAGCATTTTGCATTTTGCATGATCCCCAGCTTGCAATGTTCTAGGAGAAATGTTATGCAAAAAAAAAAAAAAAAGATTTTGAAAGATAAAACATTTTCTGAATGTTTGGGGTTTAGGAACATTTGGATCGAGGAATGTTTCATCTTTCAAAATCTTAAAAATTTGAAACACTCCTAGAACATTTCAAGCTGGGGATCATGCAAAATGCAAACTGCAATGCTCTTGCTAGTTTCAACTAGTATTGGGCAAGATTCACATAAAATTGCTAGCTATGTGTAGAGCTGTGAGTCTTAGATAGACTGTCTATCACTTGTTCAATCAATTCGACCTGTTGATCAATTGTTTATTGTTAAAATACCATGTCTTGTACAAAGCGATCTTTTTCTGCCCCACACTCCAGTCCAGTAGGTGGCAGCCCTTAAATATTAAGATTGAATTATTTGTCACATGGACCTTACAGCGCAGTGAAATAATTGTTTTGCATATCCCAGTTAGGAAGCTGGGGTCAGAGCACAGAGTCAGACAGGATACAGTTCGCCTAGAGCAAATAGGGTTAAGAGCCTTGTTTAAGGGCTCAACTGTGGCAATTTGGCAGAATAGGTAGAACAGAGACGTGGCTTTATTGTCTTTTTTTTTTCAGGGTGTCATCTATCTATTACATATAAGTAAAGTTGTCATGTGTGTACATTGAGGATTATTTGCGAAAAAATAATTTGGGGAGATGTAAGATGAGTAATAGAACACATCAAGATGTTTTGGGGAATTTTTGTCTGTCTGTCTGTTTGTGCATGCATCACGTAAAAACTACTGAATTAATTTTAATGGGGTTTTCACAGGTGTATTTGGCCGATATTGAGGTAGAATATGGGTTTTGTTTCATCGCAATCGGCCCACAGGAAGAGATGATATGCTAATTTGATATTTAAATAGAAAACGCCCTTATATCATAAAAACCGACCTTGAAAAAATTCATTAGTTCATCTCAAAATTCAAAAGATGGTGCTGTACATTTTTTAATATGTATGAGTGTGCGATTGAAATCTACTTAATATACACAATCTCATAGCTTCATTCCGCACACTTCACGGTAACGTCTAAAATTTTAGTTCATTCCAATATTCAACAGATGGTGTTGTACATTTTTAAAAAACACGCGTATGAGTGTGCAATTAAATTCCATGCGTACAAAGTCACGGGCACATCTAAAAATGCGATAATTTGCGAAAGATGGAAGCAGTTTGCATAAGCTACATTGCATCTTAAAGGAATTCATCATTTAGACAATTTAATATTCGTAAATATTATGTTTGTCAAGAAAAAAGCCAAGTGATTCTGAACCGATCTATCGATTCAAATTATTGAACTGAGTGACAAAATATTGTTTAAATTGCATAATTGATTAAATTGTCCAACTCTAGCTATATGGTAAGCTAAGGGCTGAGCTATGACACCCTGAAAAAAAGACAACCTAAACCCACGTCTCTATTCTACCCGCTGTAACGCTCTGTATAATGATGCTGATGCTAGACCAGTATCATAAATATCAGCCCCCTTGTGATTCAGTGACATTTGAAATACTGTATGTTCAGCCTAAATATGCAACAGTATATCCTCCCACATATCAATCAGCTCTGTGCTTAATCTGTCTGCTCGTGTCTGTTGGTCTTTCATACTCCTAAAAAAAAAAAATGTAAATAAAAAAAAGTGCCAGGAATAACTACACCTGCCGTCTCCCAAAACTCCAACTTCTACTGCACAATAAAATGGAGAAGGCTTCAATAAAATGTATTGTGTGTTTGGATTACTGTTCACCTTCCCATGGTGGGTGAATTATTGAACACCTGTGTGCTCACTGGAAATATCAGATGTTTTTCGTGGCAGCGAAGGAAGGGAAGGGTGTAGGAAGCTATGCATAAACCATTAATAAAAGCATCAGATACGCCCTAGGATGGCTTCATTGTCTGTTCGAATGGAAATGGTTTTGTTTTATTTTTAATAATGCAATACTCTTGAATGAGGTCAAATTATTATGTTGAGTCAGTTGTTATAAAATTAAAAAAAACAATAAATAAATCAATTCACTGGTTTGAAAACGACTTTATCCAATTAGCCTCCTTGGCTGCACGATCCATGATGCCATTTCCCATTGGCAATCAGCCGTGGCCCAAATTTGTCACCAGTTCTCATTTGCAATGCTCTCATAGACTCGATATTTGGCTTTGTGTCACAGAAAATTCTTTCGCAAGTATTTAGCGTTGCACTCCACACCCATGACGTTTGCCATCTATTTTTGCAGGTGCCTGTTTTCACAAATCTGCGATTTTGAAGTTGCAAGTTTTTTTGGAGGTTATTTTTGGCATGTTAATTGCTTTCGCATATCCTATGTTCCTCTTTATTTAGTTCACTTTTTTCCCCGCCTGTAGTTGGACTAATTATCTGTGCTTTCACAGCACACAGGAGTATGATCTTCCCCAGTATGTCAGTCATTTGCAGATGAGATTCCCTGCTGATCACACTCATCCAAGATCTAATTTAGGCACAGATGTTGTATTTCCCCTTCGGTAAAGTGAGTTGTTGTTTCAGCTGCAGAGAAGCGAGATAAAGAATATCTATTGCTACTTGCTTTCACAGACATTGAAATTAACTCAAGATTAAAGCATGTGTCTACGTCACGCACGTCACTCCGGAATGTGTATTTAAGCAACCGATAGTGCCAGTTACAGTACTGCTATTTCTTCATATTAAATTAAATCAAACATTGTTAGATTAAATTAAGGAAATGGTAACAAATGTTTTAATGTGACAGGCTGCGAAGTGCCTAAACATACAATTTAAAAACTGGTGGGTTATGAAACAACCTCAGCAGCAACCTCATTTCCCCTCTTGTCTGTTCCAACCACTCAGTGTTCAGCATCACCAGTATACTAATCATTACAATGCACCTGTTTCTCACTGGTTCATGCCTTGAGTTGGATGGGGTTTTTTAATGTGAAAAAAATTAATGATTCATAGATTTGAATGATTCATAGGTCACTGTGTTGCTTAACAAACAAAGAAACATTCCTGTAAAACAGGTCAGGTACAGGGACTGGACTGAAAATGAGAGCCTGGAAAGCTATTACTCAAGACTACATTAAAAACACAGGAACGTCTGACTCTTTCGAGGCAAAATACAAAGAAATGATTTGTGGTTCAAGACTTTTGCTTAGTTCGGTACATTATCTTTTTGGGCATTGGTGGCTCAGTGGTAGGTTTCTCACCTATCACGCAGAAGGCCCGGGTTCAATTCCCACCCAACGCACAAACCCCAGGATGCAGTGCCAGTCCCAAGCTCGGATAAAATGAGAGGGTTACATCAGGAAGGGCATCTGGCGTACAACCTGTGCCAAGTTGTTGTGCAAACCAGAGCAGCCGTATATTACCTTTTTTAGCATGTTAATGTTGTTTTGCACATTAGGGCCAAATACATTGATTAGTCCTAACATTAAAACCACTTGTCTAATATTGCGCTTGTGCTGCTGAAACGTTAACCTTTAAAGGTGTGCTGTGCGGTGCACCTTCTTCCATTGGACCATGTTCCAGTCCTAATGCAGCACCATACACAGCAAAATGTGATGCATTGTGTTTTCTGACACCATTCTATTAGAGCCATCATTACCTTTTAATCAATTTGTGCTGCAGTAGGTCTTCTGTGGGATCAATGAGATTTGAGTGCCCATACCCTGTCACCATGTCACCGGATGACCACTTTTTGAGAACGTGCTGTCCAATATATCATAAACCTTGACATGTGCCATTGTAATGAGATAATTAGTGTTAAACCCTTTCCCACACAATTCTTGTAAAAGGTGGTTATAGGTTCAAAATTGTGGCTTGCCCTGGCTCCAACACATTCTAACTTAAATAGCTATAGCATAGCAGTGAAGGTAGAGCTTAGGCAAAATACACTGGCATTACATAAAGCCATAGTAAAGCAGATGGTTTTGTATAGTAAGGACATGAATAATTCAGATTTCTTGAAAGCACCTTTACAGTGCATCGCACGGGTTTACAGATATAGAGAGATGTAGAGAGCTGCAATGAACGTATTATGCGTGGAATATGAAATGCTCTCACTTAAAATCATTAATCCCGCTATTCATTAGCTTGCATATGGCACCGAATTTACCATGCAAAATTGATCATAAATATGAAAAAATATATTAAGGCTCACTTACTACTGAGACCATCCTGGCATTTAAAACTCCTTACCATCATGTGACCCTGTACCCCTGTGCTGTAAGTAAATTAGTCAGGAATGACCGTAGATAGAATTAGAAAATAGATAGGAACCTAACATGGACCTACAGCAGATCTACAAGCCATGAGAAGCTGTAGGTCTCCTACAAATTGTTTGAGAATGCTTAAAAATCTTGTCCTCCATGCCAGCAACTTGCTGATCTCTACAGGTCATCCCGTCACTACCAGGTAGGCCATGATCCTACCATATGGCAACTCATCATGATTCATGAATTCTTAGAGATTTGTATCAATAAATATGCAAGTGGGAAATGGGATTTTGGATATATCCCATCCATTTCAATAGATCATCACCTGCCAGTGGGTTTTTAGCCTTAATCAGGTGAAGAACCATATTTGGTAATGTGCCTTTGACTTAATATTTTTTTTTAATACATGCACTTTTATTACCTTAGACAGGTGAAAAAAAAAACATGTACACCGATCAACCATAACATTTTGATCACCTGCATAATCTGTGTGTTCTGACAACTTTCTATTGGAACCAGCATTAACCTCAGCTCTTCTATTGGATCTGACTATATGGGCCAGCCTTTACTGCTCATGTGCATAAATAAGCCTTGGCTACCCATGACCCATGAAACTCAGCAACTTCAGGGAAAAAAAGTTCCTTTTTTGCCTAATATATCCCACCCACTACCACATGCCATTGTAACAAGATTATTGTAGCTGTAGCTACTGTGACAATTGGCAAAGGGCAACAGGAGCGAAGGCTGGCCCTTGTGGTCCGACCAATGTTTTGGTGGGAAAAGTGGGAGCCTACTAAAAAGCAGACAGGTGGATATAATGTTATGGTTGATCGGAGTATGATAATTTCACTGATCTTGATTTGTAACATAAAAATTGCAAAAATTTCAAATTTCAAAAGATAGTAAAAAAAAAAAAAAAAAAAAAAGCAAAATAAAATTTTAATGAGTGCCCTCTAACTGGTTAATTAGATAGGTAAGCACTGGTTTTTAGTCTCAGTGATCTTTTTCAAGACTAAAGCATCTGCTCTATTTCTGTGTCACTAATCAAATTTAGGCAAATTTGTACAAAAGGTCAAATTTCTCTTGAGTTTAATCCTACTTTACATGACATGACATGGATTTAATTTAATACAGATCATCATTACCAACATTCCACAGTGCCATTAAAGCAAATCAGTGCCTGTTCCAAGTACTGAGAAATTCTCAAATCTGTGTTTTAAGTGAAGAACCACAATAATATGATTGTTTCTAATAATATCATTTGGCTTTTTTTTTATTTTTTTTATTAGAAACAGCATGAAAAATTTTTTGGACCACAATGTGGATTCATTCATGTTTAATTAAATAAAACAGGCACAGTTGAACACAACAGATTAAAAAATCAAATTGGATCATTTGAGAATGAAGAGTGCTGTGTTCTGCACTGTGACATCGTCTAAAAGAAATTATTTCACTTTCTCGACACAGATTGACTTTTATCAAAATAAACAAGTAAATTCATTAACAAAAACCGGAGATTTTCTGGCATCTAAAGCAAGCATTTAATTTTTTTCCAGGTTGCTTAGCAACAGAATAAGAACAATGCCTTGAAGATAACAGAGAAAAAATGGAATTTTTGACATCATGTATAAAGACTTATTTATTACTGAAGTTTATCTAAAATCTTCTAAATATTTTTACTGTTTATGCATGCATTTTTTTCATTCACGACAGTTTCCATAACCTAAACAGTGTCATAGACAGAAAAGCTCTATTTTGATCATAATTTTCTATAATTTTTGTCATTTTCAGGAATTTAGATGCACTGTAATTTGACAGGTTTTCCCAGGACACCATGCATAATTTAATCATTCATATCAAAACTACATCTTCTTTCTATCCTATTCCATTCTAACGACATATCACCCAAATGTGGATGGGTTCCCTTTTCAGTCTGTTTTATTTATTTACATACATTTATATCCAGAATTTGTATTCCTGTAAAGCTGCTTTGTGACAGTGTCCATTGTTAAAGGTTCTATATAAATAACACTGAATTGAAATGAATATTTAAATACACTATATGACCAAAAATATGTGAATACCTCACCATAATTCATGCCCATGTGATTTGTAAATGTGTTGTGTGTGACTTAATATGCGTTAAACATATAACTTTCATGGAGAGTTTCCTAAGTTTCCCCTCAGGGATCAATAAGTAGGGTAAATATTAGTAAAGTGGAACAATTAATATTGATCTTGGATAACTTCACCTGTACAATCATCAGTGATTTCTTCATTTATTTTTTATGTTGTACTTTTTTTTGCATTTGAACATTATACAGGAGATCTTAAGCTTTATATAAAGGTGTCATGTGAAGTAAGCAAAAAATCTGTTAAACAAAAAAAAACTGCCCCACATTAACCACGTTGTTCACTCTACATTTATCTACCTATTTATTTCATTTACACAACCTTTTATGCAATATTCAGATTCAGATGTGATGTTTACTGAAATGCTCGCCTAGAGAGAATGGTTTGTGGGATTTATACCCAGTTCCTGTCAGGCTGTTTGCTCTCCGTGCATGGTCACATGAGCTTGGACTGCGACACACACCAGCCTGGTCTACGTGACAGAAAATCTGGTACTGGCAAAGTGAATGTGATGAAACCTTGCATACAACACACACACCATGCTGGAATCCCAGTGGCTGCTTCTGCAATAGTCAACCTGTCAGTCGTTTAGTTTTAATCACTTGATCCCGCACTTTTTGGTGTACGTGTGATGCAGATAATAGGCTGTTAGAATAAATATTAAGTTTAAAGAATCATGAGGGGAAAAAGTGCATAAACTTGGAAATAATTCACACTTTCACAGACAGGAAACCATGTGGTGCTTCAAGTCAAGTCAAGTAGGCTTTTGTTGTCATTTCAACCATGTACAGTTTAGTACACAGTGAGACGAAACAACGTTCCTCCAGGACCAAGGTGCTACATACTGCATAAATTAACAACATACCTGTAAATTAACAAACTAATTAAGAAACCTAATTAGCGGACTAGCTGAGTCAAGACAGATTTACATTTTTAAATTAACAGAAAACTATCTAAGTTCTATTCATGGTACTTGACCATGGCTCTATTTCACTTTTTGTTTGATGTTTGTTTGTTTTTGTTTGTTGCTGCATGGGTTATTATTCAAATTATTTTAAATTAAGATAATACAGTATCTATAATTGAGCGCTACATGTTCTTGATTCTGATTTTGCACTATTCAGGATATTCGTCATCTGGTGACATGGCTTTGTTTTTCTGAATTATGCGACCTGTTTTGGATGAATATACAGTATACACACAAAAAAAAAAGATTTAATTTAGTCACCTTTAGCGTTGATTACAGCACACACTGTGGTGTCCAGTTCATGTATGAAAAAGATTCCTCGTGCTCCCATAACCACTCTTTCCCAATTTGAGTCCTGGAATATCCGCAGTGCCATCAGGAAAGGCAAAAATCAATAGATGTTATAACCTGGTCATCGAGCACATTCAGGTCATCAGCTGACTTCATTTTATTGCCACATAACCTTGCTAGTGTCTGAACACATTTCTTCCACAAGGTTGACACTCCAGCTCTATCCTGCCAGGTTTTAATAATGTATAGAAGGCCTCTTAACCCAGTTCCAGTAACTTCAATCTCATTAGTTGTTTTCTTTGCTTGTTGCAGGTCAGTAAATTGACCTTTCTGAAATGGCGACTTTATTTTTGCCAGGCAGTGTATAATCACTCAGACAAGGAAACGGTTTAAGTTTCAATGGAGCTCACATTAGCTAAATGCTGTTGAGCTTGCACGTATTGTGACAGTGTCCAGGGGTTCCCTTAACCCTGGAAGGATCTCTAATTTTACATCATTTTACATCAGGACTCGAGACATTGATTAACTCAGAAGTTGCTAGACATCAGCGAAAAAGCACTAATGATCACCAATGACCATCATAATAATCATTTTTTACCACATATACTTAGATCACCCGACATGTTTTGAATAATTGTGTCTTTTATGTATAGAATCCGCACACCAGAGTACACCTGAAGAGATCACTTTACATAGATCTGAAAATTTTATTAAAATTTTCTATTATTATTATTATAATACATTTTTAGTTTTTACAATTTCTAAATTGTCTCCTTTTAGTCTGTTGGATTCTCATCTAACTCAATTACTCTCTGCTCTGTGTTTCCCCTCCAGGACCAAGAAGGTGAGCCACTGTTACCGTATCGTGTACCGTCACATGGAGAGAACTCTGAGCCAGGAAGAAGTGCGTCTGATTCACCAGGCCATCGAACAGGCAGCTGAGAGAGAACTGGGTGTACAAGGGAGATTCTGATTCCTCCTCAGGCTGCAGCCACTCAAAGGCAACATGAAGAATGTGATTTCTCGCAGAACGCATTGTTGTTGGTTGAAAAACTTCGATAAGGCAGGAGGTCATCGCTTCAAAGAAACGGCTTGCACAGACTCTACATTTCATCGTTTTTGTACTTGGCCATTAACTCACTTCTAGCTGCATTATTTGTTGTTATAAACAAAAATCTTGTGCTCCCACATGCACTGTGGACCTTGATCTCTCTCATTTTACCAGTTTCATCACTCTTATACTGAACACATGCAGTGTTCTTAAATCCCTCTTCTCCTGCCGCCTGCAGTAACCTTGCATCTGAAGCTCTGAGAAGCTGATCTTAAATACCTCCATCACAGCAGCGTGTCGCCCGGAGGGAAAGGCCTTTGATTTAATGCAGACATTCTGTAGTCTCTCTACTCCAGTGGATTCCAGCCAGCAGGGAAGACCAAAGGAAAATAGTCAAGAAAGGCTTGCTTTGCACTTATTTCTTATTTTGCATTTCTAGACAATTAAATACTTCCAAAATCCAAAATAATGTAATGTTAAGTTTTGTAGAGATTTGGATGGTTAATAATAAACTAAACATTGGACAAATTGCTGCTGCTGTCTGAACAACTGTAGTTTGTTGCTTGGCAGGACACCTGCATTGTTATTAAATAAATAAATGTTACTGGATTTTATTCATTATGTGATAAATGAGATTAAATAATTTGTACAGGGGCTTGCTGGTATAAGAAAAACAATTAAAGATGAATTAATTATAGTTTTCAATTAATTAATCATTATAGTTCCAGAGCTGAATCTGAGTAACTGTTACTACCCCAAAGTTTGTTATTTTCCAAAAGCACCTGCCAAAGTGCTTTATTCCTCTTACAGTATATCACAACTTTTTGCCAGTGAATTCCGGCAGTGGTAAAATTTACACTTATAAAAGTAATGATATCTTTCGTTCTGTCTGACATATCCACAAACCCAAATGCACACTACCGTTTGGGGTCACTTGCAAATGTCTTTAACACATATGGAATTAGGTAATTACGTAACAACAAGAAAAACAACAGTTAGTTGTTATTTTAAGACACAGAGGTC
>JAQMYG010000033.1:29392096-29403608 GCA_030014215.1 Clariallabes teugelsi
AATGATACATTTTCTCGGATTAAACTTTTGATCTGTCATCTATGTTCTATTACAAATAAAATATTGACATTTGCCATGTCCACATCATTGCATTCAGTTTTTATTCACAATTTGTTTAGTCTCCCAACTTTTTTGGAATCCGGTTTGTATTAAGAGCTAGCGTGTCATTGTTTAATCTCGCAAATATCAAATAATGGACCAGATCATTGAATTTGCAAATGAACATGCATCTGTTCATTTAATGTCCATCTTGATGCTCACAATTATTATTAAATCTCATTAAACTATGTGGGTCAGAGTGACTGTGACAATAATCAGACACAACTGTGTTTAATATTTTTTCTTAGTTAACTTATATGAATACATTATTCATTATGATATATGCATCTACTACTGTAGCCATATCTACTCAAATAATTTCCTAGAATAAAAAGTTAATTAAATATTGCTTTTGAATCTATTGATTAAATTACTTGTCGATCTTGTAATTTTGTGGTTATTTTGGCCTCAATATTAATTCCATATCGCTCCACTCACCTTCTATACTGCTTTATCCTGTATTCAGGGTCATGGGGGCCTGGAGCCTATCCCAGGAGGCTTAGGGGACAAGGCGGGGTACACCCTGGACACGGTGCCAATCCATCGCAGGGCACACGCACATACACACACACACACTGCTTTGGGAACGTCAATTAGCCTAATCTACATGTCTTTGGACTGTGGGAGGACACCGGAGTGTCCACCCGGAGGAAACCCACCAAGCACGGGGAGAACATGCAAACTCCATGCACACAGAGACGGGAATCAAATATGGCCGGGAATCGAACCTGGACCCTGGAGGTGCAAGGCGCCGGTGCTAACCACTATACCACCGTGCCACCCATATCTCTCTATTTTTATGAAATTATTAGAAATCTATTTACAATTCAGCTCTGGCTTAGAAGGCTAATCTTACAGCTGCCAATAAAATATTATTCAGAGTGCTCACAGCTCTTCACCTGGGCTGGTGGTAGCTCAGTGTGTTAAGGCTCTGAGTTACCGATCGGATGGGCAGGGGTTTGAGCTCCAACTTCACCAGGGTTGCCGCTGTTTGGCTCTTGAGCAAGGTTCTTAACCCTTTCTGCTCCAGGGTTGCCCTATAATGTCCGACCCTGCGCTCTGACCCTGGGCTACTAACAAAAGCTGGGATATGTGAAGAATAAAGAATTTCACTGTGCAGTAATGTACTGTATATATGTAATGAACTTAAATGGACTAATGAGAACATGCTTTTTCATTTGTAGTCTGATCACTTTAAATGGAGCACCAGATTATAATGATCAAAACCATTGAAATGGTAATGATGATGTTGTGTAACAGTTCTGTATAATTTGCATTATAGACTAGAAGCCTTATTATCATGTTTTCACTGTGATCATTTACTGAAATCACACTGGTATATTGGGAAAGGCTGAAGCATTGTGTGTTTCAAATTCAAATACATAACCGCTAAACAGGGCGGCACTGTGACTGGGTACCTCCAAGGTCGAGGGTTCCAGTCCTGCCTTTGGTTCTGTGTGTGTGGAGTTTGCATGATCTTCCTGATGCTTGGGGTGTTTCCTTCGGGGCACTCCGGTCTAAAGACATGCAGATTAGGCTGATTTCCAAATTGCTCATAGTGTGTGATTGAGTGTGTGTATCATGCCTTGTGCCCCGAGTCCCCAGGGATGACTCCAGACCTCGTGCGACCCTGTACAGGATAAGCAGTATGGAAAATGATAGTAAGAGTAAGAACTGCTAAACATGCGTGTTCAAGCATTTTTCTTTTCTTAACAATTGGCTTTTTTCGCTAACTGAAATCAAACTGTTGTCTAAAGAGAGAACAGCAACGTGTACTGGCACTCACAGCAAATGTTTCTCCGGTGTAAACTAGCAAGGGATGTCTAAAAAATTGACTGTTTAGAGCACACAAGGACAAGACTTGAGCTCAGAAAGCAGGCATGGAATTCTGCCAGATATGAGACACGAGGCAGTGAGAACACGTTGCCATGGAAATTTAGCTTGTTTCCAATCCGATCGGGTTTCCAGAAAGAAGCTCAGTTTACAAACAGCTGTTACAAATCTGCCTTGTCGTGTTCAACATGAAATCCCTGCTTTCTGTGCTGTTCCTTATCGCAGGAACCTCATCACGTTTCTCTTGGTAGATGCAGCTTTCTTGTCAGCTCGTTCATGTGTCTAAAGTTGCCTAAGTTTCGTTTGATGATATCTGTTTCTGATAATATGCATCACTTTATCATAGCATGTGATACGTCAGGAATGCTTGGTCTGATTAGGAGTCCTGTCAGTGAGAGTAATAATGACTTTAATGTCAGCTCTACAAGCAGAAGCTTACAGTCAGCCTTCTCACATTAACACAAGGTGAAGCAGGCCGTATTGTTACCCGAGGCAAAGTGAAGTGAGCATGCATGAATCATAAGCACATACTCCATTCCATTCAGGTGTTTATTAGACTGCCAGAGAAGAGAATTGCTCCTGCATCACAACATGAATCATGTATTTTTATTACTGAGTTTTGTAGCCCAAATGCACTTCATTTTCAGGTCAGTGGTGCATTTTTTGCATTTCCACACCCTTCTCGAACATCATTAGAGGATTGTAATAAGAGATGAAAATGTGTTAATTGTGAATATTTAATAAACAGCATAAAAAGCACTCAGAACCATCTCTATATAAAGTTGTAGTTTTTGGTACACCTACATCTGGTTTCACCTCCTACAGCTTTGAAAAGCTATTTAAGGACTGTGACTAATGTATATGTGTATATACAGTACAAGGGGTGTTCTACTTAAACTGGGACTTCTGATTGTGCAGAATAAGAAATTAGTTATGAGAGCAAGAACTAGCTTTGTTTTTCAATATAATCCCCGGCTCCACTAGTGTTTCACAAGTGCTTGGATACCATCTAGTCCTGCTTCATGTCTGAAACACTAGCCTCTCAGGAACTCCTTTGACATCATACCTGAAAATGCTCCTGAAGTCCCGTTTTTCACTACCCTCTTCCTATTTCCTTCTGTCAAAATTCTCCCACATTTCTCCTGATTAATGAAAAAAATTTACAACATTCCTCCTTTTAATTAACACAGCATGTTCCTGGTACTGTGCATACGTGTGAATATGTGCGTGTATGAGTGTGTGCGCCCGTGGAGCAGACTTGTCAGAACTGTCACAATGTCCTCGTCTCCCATGCATGTGCGAGCAAACGCTGGGCTGCCGTGAGACGAGAAGGATTGCCTCTGCACTTCTCATGGAACTCCACTCTCTTATCTGCCCTTGGGTGCACACGCACACAATAAGGAACTTGCCAAGCTGAGATGTCGGTTAAAATCTACAGTCATGTCCTATTAATAATGCACATTGCTGCATGCACTGTTTCTATTTCTTTATTTGTTGTTTGTTGTTATTTATGGGCTATTATGCAATACCATTACTTGTCTACTGGAGATTGAATTGGGTTATATTTGGCCTATGAAATACAATGACCATCTTACCTCTCCATGTTTTTTTTTTTTTTTTTTAATCCTCCCTATGTTCTATGTCTCAAGGTTGGCAAGTATGTTTAACATTGAGCTATTTAAGCATTTATGTGTCACATATACACTACTATACAGTAAACAGAAAGGATTAAAAGCCTGTCGTGGCAAATTCCGAAGACTTCAACCATTTTCCAATAAATAATCACTGAGCAAACTCAACAAGATTTATTGAAGACAGACGTAGACAGACAAATCTGAATCGGCCAGTCCAGCAGACAGATCTGAGTCCCAAAGCCCCAAAAGAGCAAAGGAAAGCCCATGAAGAAAGCCAAAGATCCTGCGTGGAAAGCTCCCGTAAAGAAAAACACCCCGTAGCAAGCAAAGCCCTGTAGAAAGCAAAAAAAATGTAGAAAGCAAAAGCTATTTCCCTTATATACCTAAAAAAAAAAAAAAAACACTGTGTTGGTCCTTCTTATTTCTTTGTTTGATCCAATTTATCGATCAATAGTGATTAGTTAATCATTACATCTATTATGATTTGTTTGACCTGGTTGAGTGACAGCTCCCAATTTCTTCTCTTTTCTTTTTTTTACCTAATGTTTTAACTTCATTATTATCATTATAATGATTAATTATCATTATTCATGTGAGGGTTGGTTTCCTGGGCAAGTCTGGCCATCTGTACTCAGTGTCCAAAAAACAGTACTGAAAGCTGTGGTTTGGTCTTTTAACCAGATTGTGATTACTAATTCAGATTCTATAATGTGTTAATTATTATGTGTATAGTACATAACATATTTAACTGTCCTACTCATTTCTAGTAATCCTGGTAGCCCTATCAGCCTTAATTCCACCTCACCTGTGATTATGTTAACAATTGTGATGAGTGATTTAATACTTGATTATTTTATGTAATTACAACCGTGAGTGATCTCTCTAAAAAGGGCAAGTCGGGGCATCTGTGAGGCTTTTCATGCTTTGTGCTGGAAAGAGCATTAAAATCCCAAAAAAAAATTCCTATAGGCCTTGCTCAAGGGCCCAAATGTGGCAGCTTGGTGCCCAGGGATTATTGGCCCAGAGACTTAACTCAATGAGCAACAACTTCCCAAATATGGCAGCGGCCGTACATGAACCCAAACATGTGGAAATGGCATGGAGTGCGGTCAGGTCTTTATGGGGGATGTAGCAATAAATTCCCGCTGAGTTCCTGTAACTCCTACGTCTGTTCCTCAAGTTGATGACAAGTTATCTGTAGATGTTCAATGAACAGGAGTTCCATTCGCTTCGCCACGGGAAAGACTGCAGTAGGCACCTTCTTTAAAACGTTTTTCATCATTGAAATGTTTTACTGTAGCTAAGAGTCTCGTCACCATACTGTGCTTGAAGTCTTCTGTAAATGTCAATTGGTTTAACAACTTTAATTTACAAGAAACTCGCGGGTTTGATTTGAACGCTTTCATGTATCCCCAGTGTATGTATAACTCTAGTTAATGTATGTATAAGTCCAGTAAATGTTGATAATTTACAACAACTATGCCATGATCAAAGTCCCAGAGATAACAGTTTTCCCCATTCTGTGCAAAAGAAACATAACCACCACCTGAGTAACTAACCACTATCTATGGTGAACAGAAAAGCATCTGCCCAAATAAAACCTTTAAGTTAATGGGCTACAATGGCAGAAGACCAAATCAGGTTCCACTTAAGCATGCATCATACTTCCAAATAATACCCGTAGTTGGTGTTTTGATGACAAACCACTTCAAAATCCCCCACAAATGTACACTTGGTGAGAAGGCAATAGAATATGATTTACATAATTTCCCATCATCAATCCATCTATCAATTCTTCTCAATCAACGAGAAGAACTTTGTGTTATTTTTGCAGTCACAAAGTATTTTTGTATTCGATTGTGCTGTGCTAGACCCCCACAAGTACCCATTCTGCGGCTTCATGTATTCAGAGGAATTCTACCAGTGAACCTTTCTTATCAGTGAGCATGCAAAACAAGTTCAAATTCTTTCTTCATGTTAGTTTTGTGCATTTAGGGCAGATATTTTTAGAAAGTGGCCCATGGCAGTTTGCAGAGGCAGCCGAGTTTGCCTGAAATCGTCTCCGTTGTCGATATCACGCCTCTGCTGTGCAGCAAAGCTCACATCTGACAGAAACTGATGAAGACATTTTCCTCTGCTGTGGAATGCTTAATGAGATTGTACCCTTGTGAGGGAAAACCTTTCCAGATCCTTGTTATCCCTGCAAAAAGTGTGTAGAATTGAAAAGAGACGGAGAGGAGGGGTGAGACATGTAGGTGTATCCCTGAAAAAACGATGATGTCATTGCTAGATTTCTATTTTCGGTGCGAAAATGCAGCACTATTTGTTGGAGATGTGTTTTAATGCAATTTTTTTACGGAGAATATCTGTGTGTAGAATGAGTATGATGTTTTTTCCTCATTGGTGAGCCTCTCTCTCTCTCACACATACATACACACACACACACACACACACACACACATACATGGACCCAGCTTGTGTGGTTTCCACGTGACCCGTCTCAGACAGCGCAGGTGATCCTTGGATGCTGCACACTAGAAAAGAAATCAATTGTAATGTTACTGCGCAGCTTCTTATGGCCTGAGAACCCAAAGCTCAACAATTAGACCAACTTCCTCTCTTTCTTTTTCTATTTTCCTCAGTGAACTTGCACATTCTCATTCTTAACACTCTGCTTCCTCACAATCTACCTCACACTGCCGCGCTGTCTCTCAGCCTCCTGTCTCTCTCCTTCTGTCTTTCTCACCCTCTCCCATGTCTTTCAAGCCTTCTGTTACAATTTTTTAGATCTTTTTCTTCTCTACTACTCAGATTCTCTTTTTCACCTGAAATACAATATCAAAAGGCATTAGTTTCGCTTTCTGTTTGGGTTTCAGTAAGGAAGCACAGGCTGCTGAAAATGATACTGTTGAGAAGATAACTGAATCCCCAGTAGAGTGATGTTTTGCTTTACTATATGAAATCCAGCTGAAACCATATCAGACATTCCCTGCTTGTAGCAGACCTGGAGGGATACCAAAAAAACTGCCTGTTTGTTTTCCAAAAGAGAAAAAGCTTATTTGAACAAGAGACCATGGTCCTCTTGCTCTCTTATATTTTAGAGCGACCCTTAGAGAGTCACATTCTGCATGAAGAATGGTTGGTGCAGCTATAAAATACAGGAAAGCTCAGCTGTTTCTTCACAACTTGATGATTGTCAACATGTGAGGTATATAACCGTTTGTTCTAAGAGCTCATCATGCTTTTTGCTTTTTAGCAAACTAGCAATTAAATATAATTACCCACAAGAAGGTGATATTCTCTCACCTCATGCTGTCAAACCAAACACTTCTTGTAAGTGCAGATCTGAGAAAGAAGATGGAAGATTTACACAAGTCAGAATGTCTTTTGGAGCCATTTTTAAACAATTGCATGATTGTTCAAACAAGATCAGTTCAAACAATCTACCTTGAGGGGTAGCCACTTTGCCAAGCCCTGAAAGAAGTCCCAAATTGTCACCCCCGGCTGAAAGAGAATCGGTTTGGTTGGTGAGAAACAACCGAGGAACCACCAAGGCACAGGCCTGCCATGAACTTGAAGCTGGTGGAACACCAGTGTCACTGTCTACAGTTCAAAGCTTTCCATGGACTAAAAGGCTGCCATCCAATAAAGTGTAGGATAATTTTGACCAGAGGTATGTTTGGACGAGTAAAAGTGAGACATTCAACTACAAGAACACTGTACAAGCTGTTGTGCATGGTGGTGGTAATCATGCTTTGGGGATGTTTTACCGCTAGTGGAAGTATATGGAAACATTAAAGAAGAATTATTCAGAAGAACCTCAAATCATCAGTAAGTTGGTTGAAGCTTGGACATAACTGAGTGTTCCAACAGGACAATGATGCCAATAGAACAATGGAAGATGTGACCTGTTTTGATGGATCACATTTTCTTTTACATCATGTGGATGGGTGCATGTGTACTACTTATCTGGGCAATATATGGCTCCAGGTTGCATTCTGGGAAGAAGGCAAGGCATCAAAGACAGAGTGATGCTCTGGGCAATGTTCTGCTGAAAAACCCTGGGTTCTGACATTCATGTGGATATTACTTGGACATGTAACACCTAACAAAAGCTATTGCAGACCAAGTATTCCTTAATGGCAGTGTTTTGTTTTTTTTAGCAGGATAATATACCCTGCTGTACTGCAAAATGATTTAGGAATGGATTGGAATGAACATGACAATGAATTCAAGGTGTTGACTTGGCCTCCCAATTCCCCAGATCTCAATTTGATGAGCATCTGTGGGATGTGCTCGGCTAAGTCTGATCCTTGAATGCCCCACCTTGCAACTTACAGTACTTAAAGGATCTGCTGCTAACACCTTGGTTTCAGATACCACAGAGCACTTTCAGAAGTCTTGTGGAGTCCATGCCTTGATGATTCAAAGGTATTTTGGTTGAAGGAAGAGGGACCTAAACAATATGTTATGACTGATCGGTGCATGCAGTTATAAGTGCTGCTTAAAATGACTAGTAATTCTGTTGTGTTTGATGTGCTGATGCTATACTATTATGTCAGTGTCAGTGCTGTGCAAAAAACAGTCCATCTCCTTGTACATTCCTAATAAACCAGCAAGGCAGATGTAATTTCTCCTGATATAATTACATCTGTGGGTCACAGAGCCTATTTCTCAGAGGCGAGGAGTAAAGGGCACTGTGCCAGACTCACTTAACATCCATTAAGGTGACCTGTAAATTAGCTTCACATAAAAGAAAGGAGAAGTAATCATGTTGACACCATACAGTTGCTTTTCTTTTTTTTATACTGCACATGCTTGGGAGAGAATGAGAATGGAGGGAATGTCTTATTAATCAAGCACATTGCAGAGCACATTTCTTTATGAGCTTGTGCCCCGCTGATATCCAATAGGTTACAGCTACCTCCCTAGTTATTTCTTACTATGGTGAACTGCAGGACATTGCTTTCTATTTATCAGGTATCACCACTATACTGTGAGATGGGTGATTACTTAGATAAGCAAATTGCAGCTTAGTAATCCTTCCTATGTTGGATCTGCTTAAAAGATAGTGAAAACAGGAGGAAGGAAGAGTAATATCCAAGCTGACCTAACGCCTGCAACTTCTTATAATGTCAGCAATCATTACAAATCCTTCATATAAACAAGAATGTCAAACTGATCATATCAGAGAGCTTCCTTTTCATAACAAGCAGTGTGATGAATTATTTCTTCCGAGTAGAAAACCAGGCTTTCATAAGGGTTATGTTTGTCAACGAGACTAATGTTTGTGGTGTTATTATTTTGCACTAAAGCTGGGAGGCAAATATTGCAACTGAGATGATCCAAATGTCATTAGAGTAGACAAAAGACATTATAAAGTGACTGTTATAAATGAAAAGGGTGGGCATACACTGTTATATACAAGTTATATGCAAGTTATTAGAGGATATTTGCATTACTTACAAGAAAGTAAATTCTAGTATAATTATGAATTATGTTGTTATTTTCCACTGATATATACAATGTTTGTGCTTGATCATGAAAGAATTTCTACAAAACCCAACACAGTAAATGTTTTGTTGCTTGTTGCCAGATGCACTTCACATCATTAATATTGCCTGTAACATAGGTTTATTACAATCATATTGACACAATGCAGTTATTAATTCAACTTTTAGATTTACTGCAGAAAAAATATATTTATTTGTCTTGTTTTTATCTTAAGGGTGTAAAATCCTTTGCCATCTGCCACCTGTATTCTAATGATGTTTTGTTTAATTAGTGGGTACTGTGCAGTTACTCATGCTTGCCCATGTGTTTATTAGATTGTACTGTCATTCTCCTTGCAACTTTGCACACTGTCTTTTACAGTAGTGTGTAATTATGTGTACAGAGCTCTTTTATGTACATCCTCTGTTACATTCCTGTCTTGTACACACTGCACTTCATCTAACTATATAGAATAGAATAGAATAGAATAGAATAGAATAGAATAAGGAAAACAAAACCTACTGAAATACAGCTGAATAGACCAGAGTAAAATAGATAACAGCAGAGTAGACTGTACCAGAATAAAAGTAAAAATAAAAAAAACTCTAAAAAAGACTTGCAGATTAGGCAAACTGGCATTTCCAAATTTCCCATAGTGCATAAGTGAGCAAATGCTTGTAAGTTCCCTGTGATGAACAGGGCACCGTGACTAGGATGTACCCCACCAAGTGCCCGAGTCCCCTGGGCCTCCAGGCCTCCTGCGACCCTGTATATTGTAAAAAAATCCAACTCGATAAATGTTGAATAAAATAATATTGTATTGCTGGCCAACTTCTTACAGTGATATTTGTTGAGACAACAGGTAACATTGTGTTCTTGAAAATTTGTAGGCATTGGTGGCTCAGTGGTAGGTTTCTCGGTTTCTTGCCTGCCATGCGGAAGGGCGGGGTTCGATTCCCAGCCAATGCCCGAAACCCAGCCACTGGATCCAGTACAGGGCTCAAGGTGTCAGGAAGAAGTAAAAACCTGTGCCAAGTTGTTGTGCAGATCAGATGGTCCGCTATGGCGACACCTCAACAGGAGCACCCAAAAGACTAACAACAACAGGCTGAATAAAAATTTTTAAATCTAATTTACGTTCCCTGAGTTCCACTCACGTGATTTTTAGGACACCCCATCCAGCTACCCTCGTCGGACTGACACTATCAAACAGCACTAGGGAAGTGAAGATGGACGTTTTGTGGACTCTTTATTCTGGGTAAGTATTTATTTATTTATTTTAATAAAATATGTTTCAGTTAGCATTATATACATGAGGTAGGCGTTTTTACGCTTATACTTGTTATACTGAGCCACATTGACTTTAACACATTATTAGAATTTCAGAAACATTCCAGCCTTATTAATATATAAAATTTTTAGCATAACTACAGTAGCTATTTTGTAAAATTCATCATCTTTGTCTTTAAAAGACTGTTCTTGTTCTCTTTAACCAGAGCTCTGCTGTTGAGGATTTGATCAGAGGGGTGACGGTTGGCCTTTTGGAGCTGTACGAACTAGGTGTTGGAGGGGCCTGTGGTCCTTGAGGGCCTGGGTGCCTATGCAACAGTTTTAGAGTGATGTTTATACAGGTCTGTGCTCTGTACACTGAATTCCAAAAGGATTGGACATACACCTATGAAGTAATCCAAACGATTTCTATTGGACTTGAAGAGACATGCTCCCCTCAGATTCACATGCTAAGAAACAATGCTAAGAAAACTGTTCATCATTGCTAATTAAAAAAAAAAATGGTTATGATATTGTAATATAAAAGAATTAGTAAGATACTGATAAGCATCTAGTGTTATCCAGGTATTTTATTGACCTCCAAAATAGAACCTGTTTTTTTCTGTTTATGCAGATCACTTTTTTTAACTTTGACGAGTTTTGGAAGAATAAAGTTTTTTTAAGTAATGTTTGTGTGTTTTAATTGTTGGGGTATTGTTAGGCTTTTTTGTTTTTATAGAAAAACAATCACTTGAACCAACTACATCAATGGGCTACAATGGGAGACAACTTACCTTTGAAGTTAAAGTTGAGTCAACTTGAGATTTTAAACTGGGTACAAATTGTGTCAACTAAACAGCAATGTGAAATATTTTGTTTGGCCAGCAAATTTCTCTAAAAGTTGAGTAAACTTAAAAAAGCGGTGCAACTTGTTACTAAACTTTTTTACACAAAATAACAAAATAAGACAGAGTCAATGTGAATAGAGTAGATTGCAATACAATAAGAGGGCAAAATGAAATAGAACAGAATGGAGAAGGACAGAGTCAATTATATAACATAGAGGCCAAAAAAAACCAGAATATATAAGATTAGAACAGAGAAGAGTAGAATAGAATATGAAATGAAAAGGTGGAATGAAATAGAATAGGACAGAACAGAGTCGACTAGACAAGAATACAGCA
>JAQMYG010000033.1:29407603-29431734 GCA_030014215.1 Clariallabes teugelsi
TGTGGAGACCTTTTTTTGTTAAGTACATAACTCCACATGTGTTCATTCATAGTTTTGATGCCTTCAGTGGGAATCTACCAATGTAAATGGTCATGAAAATAAAGAAAACACATTCACAGATAGATGAGAAGGTGTGTCCAAACTTTTGGCCTGTACTGTATATATATGGACGTATATATTTCCATATATCAGAGAAAGGTTTTCATATGTTACTTTCATATGTTACTGTACATATACAGTCATATACTGTATGTTATAATTATATGTGTGTGTTTTGTCAATTACCAAATTACACACACATATACAATATATACACTGATCAACCTTAACATTAACACAACATAACATTAACATCAACTAGAAATTATATATACCAGTAAACAGGACAGGATCATGGGAATCCAGGTCTCACCCATGCATACAGAGACCAAAGGCTGGCACTGATAGCCAAAGAGCCCAAGATTACCAGCCCGGCCTCCAAATTCCCCTGATCCAAGTCAAGTGGGATGCACCGAACAAACAAGTCTGATCCACTCAGGCCCCACCCTGCAAACCACAGCTCCCAGAGCATCATCAACATCCCGTCAAGCAACATCCTGGTGTCAGACACCACTGCGCACCCCCGGAGGTCTTGTAGAGTCATCCCCTGAGGGGCCAGAGCTGCCCAGGCAGCACAGGTGGAATCTACACAATACTGGGCATAATGTTTAGCCTCGTATCACACTTGTATATGTGTGTATATGTAGAATGTATTTTAAAATATCCAAATATTTCATTTTGAATTTCAGTAAATTAGTATTCATACAGCATAAATACCATGTCTACAGTAGTCCAGTACATGCAACACCATTAAGAGAGAAGACTGCTGACTTGACAGTTGTCCAGAAGACGATCATCACCACCATCTATGAGGAGGGTAAGCCACAGAAGGTCTTGTATGGTAACATATTTATGGAAAGCTGCATGGAAGGAAAATGTGTGACAGCGATGCACAAGCAACAGGTATGATTACAGCCTTAAGAAGATTACAAAGCAAGGCTGATTCAACAACTTGAGAGAGCTTCAAAATGAGTATAGCAAAACTAGAGTCAAAGCATCAAGAGCCACTACGCCCGGTATCTTCTATTTCTTTTTCCAGCAGGAATTAGCACCTGCCAACAAAACTAACACTAACTGGTTTGCTGACAATGATATCACTGTGCTTGATTGACCGTCCAACTCACCTGGCCTGTACCCAATAGAGAATCTATGGCATGTTGTCAAGAGGAAAATGAGAAACACTTGAACCAGTGATAGAGATGAGCTGAAGGCTGCTATCAAAGCAACCTGGTATTCAGTAATCTCCACGGGCTGATCGCATCCATGCCATGCTGTATAGATACAGCAATAATTCATGTTAAAGGAGCACCAACCAAGATTTGAGTGCATAAATTAACATATGTTTCAGAAGCTGGATATTTTTATTTTGTAAATTCTTTTTTTAGTTGATCTTAGGAAATATTCCTATATTTTGACATGTTGAATTTTCATGAGCTTTCAGAAAGGTTTCTTAGGTATATTTGGTTACCCCCCACTCAACTGTATGAACATCTAGAGGAAGATCATTCCACCACCTATAGGTTCCAAAACAGAAAACAAATAGATGCATGTCTTCTTCGATCCATCAGAGATGGTGGGACCAGTCGAGCAGTGCTGGAGGATTGTAGGGAATGTGGTGCAGTGTGAGGTATGATAGGAGCTTTGAAGTAAGTGGGTGCTGGGCCGTTTTTAGCTTTGTAGGCAAGCATTGCGGTTCCAAATTTGATGCGGACAGCTACAGGAAGCCGGTGAAGAGAACGGAAAAGCGGGGTGGTGTGGGTGAACTTCGGGAGATTGAAAACAAGTCGTGCAGCCACATTCTGGATCAACTGCAGAGAATGAATGGTGCACAGAGGCAGACCTGCCACGAGTGAATTGCAGTAGTCCAGTCTTGAAATAACAAGGCACTGAACAAGCACCTGAGTGGCCTGTGTGGAGAGAAATTGATGAATTCTTCTGATGCTATAAAGAAAAAATTGACAAGAAGCAAAATCTAAAAAAAAAAAATGAGGAGTATATATATATATATTATAATTTTGCACTGTGCAAAAGTGTTCTTTTTAGATTTTGCTTCTTGTCAATTTTTTCTTATAAATACATATGGTGTATATTTGACATATTTCAAATTCATATATGTCCATGTATTGAATTCCCACATGGGGCAGCATCTGTTCCTGGGACTTCCTGGGCGTTTCCTGGCATTATATTGCTCTATCGTGATCCAGTGATGCAATAGGCAGTGTTGCTGTCTCATACCTCCAGGGTTCCTTATTTGACCCTGAGCTCAGGTTGCTGTTGGTGTGGAGTTTTGCATGTTCTCCAGATATCCACATGGGTTTCTTTCAGATATGTTAGTTGGATTGTCTTCTCTAAATTGCCTGTAGGTGTGAAGGACTATGTGAATGTGCATGCATGGTGATCAACTGTATGCAGCTGATCAAGAGTACTAACCCAAAATGCACTATGGATAATGCATAAATTGTCAAGCTATGATATATTTCTGTTACTCTGACTTATATTGGACTAGCCATGTCATCTGAATCTTTTTGTGATGAAACGCTCCATCAAGTCTGGTATCAAGAAGTTTGGCCCTGTGAATCTGGAAGCGTCCTGAGCAGATTGATCAAACTTCCCAAATCCAAATAAAAATGTTAAATTGATTTGCATGCTGATGTAATGGATCCGGTCTTTTCTGTAGCTTTTCTAATCTCTCCATCCCTTTCTCCGGTGTTTTTTTTCTACTAAAGCTCTCTGGTGGCTTGTCAAGAAAATTGCTGTGGGCATGATGTGACCCATGAAAGCGCTAATACAGATGCAGATTAAAATATTAGCTTTGTGAGTATCCTGTTTCAATATTCATGTTTGAATAAGACTCTGAGTATATGCCTACCGTTTCATTTCCTTGGCTTCACCTTTTTAACAAGGCTGGAACATGACAGGAGAATCTGGTCTTGGTCGCCAGAGGGGAGAAAAAAGAAAGAAACGCTGATTTTCGTGCTGAACTATGTTTTTTTTGTGATGAGAATAAGAATGAGAAAGTTGCATGATCTGCATGAATCTTGTTACATAAATGTAGTGATGAATTTCGTTTTCAGACCAGTAGTCTATTTAAACCCACTAGACCAAGATCAATAATCAAGGTAAATATGTATCAATGTATCAATAGTTTTTTTTTTTTTTTTTTTTTTTTAATGCGATGCTAAGTTGGCATTTTTAGTGCTGTGGAAATGTCACGAATTTCTCTCCACAATAAAACAAAACGTCAGAAAATAACATGACACCATAATGTGATAAAAATAATCAATCATAAGATTATTTTATTTTTACTTACGTGGGTTTTTTATTATTATTATTATTACCTCCAATTTTTGCCCCGTTTTCAGTTCTAGTCTAATTCTGTGAAACCCCGATTTACAGAGATTCTAGGGTATGAATAATTTATTAGAAAAAAACATGCGCTCATATTTTATTTATTATTTCAAACTGTCAGCTTATAGCCTACCATTTATTTGAGCCTAGATATCGGTCAGCCAGAAACGGACTGTGTATTACATTTTAGAGAGCTTGCTTCTCTTGCACAGTTCTTGCATTTTCTTCATTTTATATTTCTAGCACACATGCTTCAGTCTGTTTTTGGTCCTTTTAAGCACCTGCTTTCTTACAATTTACTGAAAGCTGCAATGAGCTACACTGCAAAGATTTAATGTCGGATTAATTAGATTTCATGTTTTATTCATTAAAGCTTACAGCTTGATCTTAAATCGGTGATATTTCTCTTGATTATCATGTTTCAGTCTTGTCCCTGCCAGTGATAATGGAAGCCTGCACGTTACACAACACTCAGTCTGCTTTATATTTTATTAATAATGAAACAATACGCCTTTCTTCCACAGAGCCGGTGCTGTAGCTCTAAAATCCCAGTCATTCAGAGTAGGAGAGATTAGATATACCTTTCTGAAACATAACCTCTGAAAAAAAAAAAAAACGAATTACCTTGACGTGTATCTGATATTATGTTTATTTAATAATTCTATCATTATTAAAAATATATATTTTTCTGCATGTTAAAAAGCTAAAAAAGAAAATCTTAACCAATCAATGGTTAAGATTTTGCGGCTCATACGCAAAGTAACGTTAGCTTACCTAGGTCAGTTCGAGCCACAAACTGCTGCTTAATTTCACTAAACGAAACCATGTGAGTTTGCACACGTTTGTTTGTTGATTTCTGGTGATTGTAGGTGGCAATAAGTACCTGCGATTTGGGTAAAATTATTAAGGCAAATGCTGGAAGGAACGTTTATACAGGAATCAAGTGGAAATATAGGCAAGATTTGCAGATTTGACCCCTTTTTGAGAGCCAGTTTCACTCTTTCAGTAAAAGCATATTACGAATATACACTAATATTAAATTTCCCCCCAAAACCTGTTTAGATAGAGCTTCAGTGTAAATATAACATGATTTAGCTGCAGTAACACACAACCAGCACACAGCAATAGACCAAAAACCAAGATGTGTGGCAGTGTAAGACTGACATTAACATTTAAAACACACACACACACGCGCACGGGCGCGCGCGCACACACACACACAAACACACACACAAACAATTTAGCCTGAAGACACTATTGATTGATTATGTTAAAAATATTTAGTTCCCAAAATCATTATAATTTAAACAGTCATGATTAAAGCAAACAAACAAACAGACCGTGCTCATTTTTTTCAAACATTAATTCATTTATTTAATGCTTTTATGCCTCTTTTGTTAGTATTCTTTTATATACCTGTATATCAATCTGCTTTAAAATGGTTTCTGTTAAAGTATCTTTCTCTATCTCAAACTCTTCTCACATAATTTCATTTATACTTGTATGGTGGAATATTTATATAGATATATTTATATGCAACATCCCCTGGAGAAACAAAACTAACAAACAAACAAATAAAATACACTTTTTTCAAAGGCAGTGAAACGAGATGCCTTGGCAACATCAGATAGCAGCCTACAGCTAGCTAACTTCACTTTGTGCACTTTATCCAGCCGGTGAAGTTTCATTCTCAATGATGTCGTGCTACGATAGCCTACGGCCAAAACTGCATACTACTGTACTACACGGGAATTTGCTTTAGTACTGCGCATGCGTGAAATATTAAACCTACGCAGTGGTACACTGGTTTGACATGCTGGCCTGTTTTTTGTTTTTGTTTTTTTTTACGCAAGAATGCATACTTGTGGAAATAAAAAAGAGAAACAAAACGCAAACAAAGAAAATGAAATTAAGAAAACTGTAACATTTACCACTTCATATGCTGCCAATCATAAGCCTGAAAAATATAAGTATCCCGTTTGTAAACTATATCTAACCTACCATTATTATGACGTCATAACATTCAATTAGGCTCTTTAAGAAAATAATGTTTTATTTTTTATTTTTTTGTACGGTGGTATGCGGTTTTGGGCGTATCACTTAGTTCTTTACTATGTAACATAACCTGAATGCCCCACCCTTTAATACATTTTGTTTAAAAAAATAAAAAATAATAAATAAATCTTGGAATGGTTGAAACACGGGTCAACAGTCTAATCATTCACTGTTTTTTCTCGCTACATTTGACATTAAACATCTTTCCTATTTTTCCCCTTTATAGAACGTACAATCTACCATCGATTAAAGAATAATTCCACCCGAAAATGCTAACGTCGCTAACAATGTATGAAAGCAAATATCCACCAATTAGCATAATGCAAACAGGCTACATTCGTCATAACTTTCACTAGTTTTCATTCATTGTTAGCTGCATTAGTCTATTTGATTGAACTATCCATTTAAATGCCTAAGATCATTCCTGAGGTTTTATTATTAGTCGTGTTATTATTATATCAATCTACCATTATTAGAGATGATAATCAAATTATCATCAGCACTGTTTACAGGTCAAAACATCACACAGGCTATTTCTCCATTACAGTAACATTATCTCGGCGTTATAAATTTGGCAAAAAAAAAAAATCAAATAAATCAAACGATTTGACAAGAACAGAACAACTTCTTTCAGTGGAAACTGAGACGCTGAGTGTAATTTGGCTCGTGTGTGTGTGTTTGTGTGTGTTTGTGTGTGTGTGAGGATATTTATTTCTCTATGCATGATAGATTAGATTATCAAGCCTACAGCAATAATTACTTCGTTGCAGGCGTTAATGTAATTCCACAAATTGATCATCAAAAAATGACCGTGATTTTCAATCGACATCTGTTAAATATTTGATGAAGTGGACTCCTCAGGTCAGGCAGATGGAGCATTCCCTGAAGACGCCTTATTGCCATTGTCTACAGCAAAAGCCAGTCGTCTTCTTCGGATGAAGCGTTGTAATAAAATCCATTTTGGCTGAACGTGATTTCTGATCGTCATATTTTAGGCTATTATTTCTTTTTCTTATATGGTCGTGGTGATAGAGCACTCGTCTGTTGTTTTCTTCTTGTCCCACCCCCCTTCCCCTCCCATCCTCTCCCCACTGGTTTCCCCAAGGTATTCTTCTTTTTGTCATGTGAGCTAAAAATGTCTTTGTGTAGATCTTCTGGGTTTGGTGTTGGTTTGCTAGAACTGGATCCATGTGAGCAGGGCGGAGAGGGAGCTGAGCAGCAGGGGGAGCCCGGTTGGAGAGGCTGATGGTGTGCTCGCGTCGTTTACTCCACCGCACAGTTCAAACAAACTGCCTTTAAACTCCAGGTTTCTGGATTCCTTCTTGAGTTTCTCCCACAGCTCCGTCGCTCCCTCCTGGCAGTCCGCCAGTGCTGTGGTGGCACACGAGTGGAAGTCGTCCCAATATCTGCGAGAAATCAATGTTTCATCAACGTTAGCGTCTGAGCTACTCGAATACTCGAAATGTATTGCTTGGACCTCTCTCTCTCTCTCTCTCTCTCGCTCTCTCTATCCATCTATCTATAGTAAATTACATGAATTAGATGACTGAATGGCGGATGGCAGGAAGACCATTTACAAAGCAAGTTTATATTTTAAAATGTTCATTGACTACATCTGGGTATTGTAGTCCACTATTTTATAGGCTAGTCAATTTTAGTCGAAAGCAATATTAGGTGCTTACAGTGTAGCGTTTTAAGAAGCAGTCTTTCTGTCCAATGCCTACAGCCATGTGTCTTGGTTTGTATCTATCCCCAATGTTTTATTTTGTTCTCTTATAGGGAAAGAGGGCGTATCAGTCAGGGTAGCGTAGTTAGTGTAAATTTACTATAAACAATATCTTTATCTTAAGGTATTATTATAAAATAATTTTACGTGTCATTTCGTGACAATTAACAAGAGAGACCAAGTGAAGATGACGCAGGATAGAAAATGTCAGAAGGTTACGGTTACTATGTTTGAAGCATTATAGAGACCTAGCCACGGCATTTAAACGTTTTATCGTCGATGATCACCTTTCATTAAATAATTTACATTACAATTAAATACATTTTAAAAATGTAAACATTTCCGTTTAATAATCTCGGAAGCTACCTAGCCTACTAAAAACTCTAAAAACTCTTGTAATTACTCACAATATAGGTCATTGACAAATAAAAAATTCATGCTCTTCATGCACCTTTCAGAGAAGTAGGCTACATTAATTAAACGTTGATTTTATGCTGCCGATAATAGATCTATTGTTAATCCTGAATAGTCGATGTATTTTTTATTGTTATCATTATTATTCTGCGCTCTTTGTGGTTGTGTAAACCAAGAGAAAGAGGGAAACCCAAGCAGTAGTAATTCAGTGCAACAGTGCAAGCCCGCAGGGAGAAATCATAGCATGTGACTACAGCCCCTCCCCTCTTTCTCTCTCTCTCTCTCTCTCTCTTCCTCAGTGGTCGCACAGACTACACGCTGATGAGCATTAAATTCATGTTTTAATAGTGCTATAATTTACTGTTTTTAGAGATGCTTTTTACCATGTTTTTTTAAGGGGGTGAGTGGTGGTGGTGATGATGATAAATCACCAGGGTATTAACGTGATTTTGATGACGGAGGTGTGGAGAGTTAAACAAGTCACCCGACCCCCTCCACCCTTCCCCAAGCCATCTGGCTCCTTATACTCAGACGCGCATCCTTACGCACACGCACACACATATATCCACACAAACGCGCTCTTACGCACGGACCCCCGCGTGAAAGGCGCGCGTTCAACCCATGGACAAAACGGGATACTTTAAAATGTGACCCTTACGTGCAGATGGTTTGCAGGTTCTCCTTCTCGCCCATATCCTGTGGATAGCTGGCCATGTTCTCTCCCAGCTGAAGCAGGCAGTTTGAGAAGCCCTTAAACACGGTGTCACATTTCCCCACCGCTCCAACCGTCTGGAGCAAATATGCTACAAACAGAGAAGATGATCATATAAAAGCGTTCAGAAATGTAAATGTTTAAATGACTAACATTGTTCATTTTAATAGAGTAAATTTTCTTTGCATTGAACATTTTTATCTTGCGACTCTCTCTCTCTCTCTCTCTCTCTCTCTCTCTCTCTCTATATATATATATATATATATATATATATATATATATATATATATATATAGCTTACTTCACTTTAAATAATATGAAATAGGTTACTGGAGTCGTTTTGTTTGACTTGTACAGCCATGTTGCATATGAAATTGTTTCTTGCTGAAACAATTTCATCATTTCTGCGCGGGAGGTGGAGGAAGTAAAGAAGGGAGGGATGGAAAGATAGATGAAGTAATGCACTTGGCTGGGAGGGACCGGGGTGTGTGTTTCTGCAGTGTATGTGGCATTGTGTGTGATGGATCTTAAAGAACGATTTTTTTTTAGCACTATAAGAGCTATACCTGGCTTCATTGCACATTATTAGCTATTATTATTATTATTATTATTATTATTGTAGTGGTAATGGGAGTAGTGATGGTGGTAATAATTTAAGTAGTAGTTGCATTTATTATTATTGCACTCTTATCTCTTTATAGTGCTAAATTGCATTGTTTTGAATGTGGGGCTGTTTCAAATCTCCCAGGTCGTTACATATGGGAATTTCTCTGAAAATCGATTAGACTTTTGTAGCTATAATCCCAGTAGATAACATATTATTCTCAATAAATAAAGAAATAAAACAAAGAAAAAATATAGAAAGAAATCCCAGGGACATTGCTATAAAAAAAAGCAATATACCATTGCAAAAATACAAATAAATTGTTGTTATTATTATTATTATTATTATTATTATTATTATTATTATTATATAATTACACAATGCATAACGTTAAATTTAGTCTTAGCGTTTCGCTTTTTTACAAATTTATTTATAAAAAAAATACTTAATTTATTTTGGGTTTTAATATGATGACTATGCTCATGCTTTTTGCTCACGATTTATTTCCTTTTTTTCCGTTTCATTAAAAAAAATGATGTTGCTAAAATAAGGCTCAACCTTTATACACATGTACATCCCACTGCTCTAGTGTTGCATAACTCAAAGAGCCCTAAGGATGCTGAAATTTGTTTAGCAGAATCTCTTGAAATGGGAATTACATGCAATCGTGCTAAAACATATAAAAGTGCAATGTTACACATCACTCTCTATATATACGCTATAAAATCTAGAATGCATCTATTTATAGACATGCATCAGCTATAAATGGACTGAAAATCATTTCTCTCGCTGGTTGCTGTCAACCCAAATGAACATGGTCCACTTGTTCTCGGTTCCCGTTATATATAATTAAATAGGCACGATTCCTTCAGTAGTAGGTACTGACCTAAAAATGGCGCCGATAAATCGCTCTGCTGCTTTATCTAGATGCGCATGATAACACTATCATTACACAGCATCACGTGTGTTTTTTGCATGAATCCATTTTCCCCATTGGATATTCATATAAACCATAAAGATTTGTTCTAGGTAATAATTTCGTTCTAGAAATTCGTTCTTCGTTTCCTTCCTCCTTTATACACTATTTTATGTCCTGCTCTCTCTCTGTCTCTCTCTCTCTCTCTCTTTCTCTCTCTCTGTCTCTCTCTCTCTCACACACACACACACACACTTACGCCGTTGCTCGTATAAACCTGATCCTTCGAAATGCACCGTTTTGTTCTTATAAGCCTATGCGTTTAATCCACCGCACATCTATATATAGCAAGATCTGAAATAGATTCGCCTGTGATGGTCACGACAACCTCTTCGGAGTGAAAACGGGTGCAGCATGGAGCTTAGTGGAAAAGGGAAGAGGAGGAGGAGGAAGAGAAGGAGGAGGAGGAGAATGGTGAATTAATGCACTTCAACTAGGTTACTGTCCTGCTGCAATTCACACCTGATTTGACAAGAATTTATACACCTTCTAAAGGTTAATTAATAATTAATGCACTGTTACTGTTCCACACTATCAAACTGCAGACATTTACAGCTCGAGCAGCCTTTTAAGTGCTTTGAAAATTATAGTCGGAAACATTTTATTTCAGTAACTATAACAAGTTACGCACAACATAAATTTGGATTCTATTCTCTATGTACATGCATTTTTTGATATCAGCTATGCCTGGTATAGTTTTTTTTCTCCTCCGGATGGGATGTGAATAATTTATGTCTCCAGTATTATACAGAGCAGGCGGTCCCACTCCTGATAGGATTATTTCTACTTGTTTTGACGGACCGGACCGGTCAGACAACACTCAACGGGATGATAGAATAATGCGCACTGGTCATCCGGCTGCACACTACATGTATCGACGCATAGTTACAAAACCAATGGCTCTCATAAAGAAAAAAAAAAAAAGAAACAAAGCACGGCGAAGGTTGAAATGTTCTTATGTAGGATTTCTTTCCCAAATGCTGCGATTTCACATTATAATTTGCAATGCGTGTTTGAAAAATATGGACTTTTATTTATTTGCATGATGAAAAAGTGCTTTACCTGGATAGGAATGAATTTACTATAAGAGCAGGTCGCAAAGGACAAATCAGTGCAACATCATAAGCGCACACACGCACTCACACACGCACACGCAGATATATTTGTTTTAACACTCACCTATTTGAACAGCCAGCACCAGTGAGATGTATCTTCCGGACAAAGTTAATCCCATCCTACGGGAGGTAAAACCATGAGAGTGTGCCAACCTTTAGATAGTTGTACAAGGAAAAGATTGTGAAAACTGAGCGCTGGACATAGCCGATTGTTTCCAGTGGCAATTCAAGGACTCTCTCTCTCTCTCTCTCTCTCTTTCTCTCTGCGTGTCTCTCTAGATTTCTTCCTCTCACACACTCTCTCTCTCTCTCTCTCTCTCTATTTTCCTGTCTCTTTTTTGGTGCACGTTGCCTTTTTTACGCACACTGTGGAGCGGAGTGAAATGGTGCACCCCGTTAAAGGAGTGCGGTAATCTCTCTCTCTCTCTCTCCCTCACTCTCTCACTCTCTCTCTCTCACATGGTGCTTCACGCCCACATGGCGTGGTTGACGTAAATGTCCCCCCATCGGACTCCCCGCTTCTTCGTTTTCTCATTTGCTAGACAAGGCTGACCCCACTCCCCCAGCACAGCGAGCTAAAAGTGAAGGGGAATGACTATCCGAAATCACACTGTTGTGCAACCACAAACTGTAGAGACCACCATGACTGCACACCTGAGACACATTCAATCAATTTTCTTTCCAAATCCCATAAATGTTTTACACACATACTATACTGTAGCCTGCACCAAAACTACATCACCTGGGTAATTATAGGACTGCAGCATCAGTACCCGACATGCCATAGGACGTGTCCTAAAACTACAACAAGCATATGGAGATGCTGAGTATCTCTCAGGCTGCGTCCCATACCGCATCATTCTAAATTCTGGATTTTTTTTCTTTAATAATAAAATTGTGAGTTTAGGGATGACCTGTCTATGTCTATGTACAGTAATTATTTTGTACTAATATGTTTAAATATATAAAGTTAATGCATTCAAGCAGGCACATACCTTTTCTTGATTTTCTTGATGGATGCTCGCCGGAACGCTAGATCTCGACAGATCTACTTAGGTTACAGTGTAGTTACAAACCTACTAAACGTGAAAATGCTTAATTGATTAAGTTGTGTTTAGTTTCGATTTTATTCACTGTATGCGTTAAACAGTAATCATGGCTATCAATAATTATAATAATCTAATACATAATGTAAAGATACGATGTCGTCTATCTATTGTGAATCAGACTGTGTAAGATTTGGGTGGTGTTCTTATGAATGGGGATGACGTCACCCTTCGTGCTCTGGCTGTTACATTGAGTAAGTATAGTCTACTACAACAAGCATGCACTCTTCATTGAGCATGGCTGATTTTAGGGTCATTCAGATGATGGTGACTTTGCACATAAGTGGATGCGCATATATGTGTCTGAATGGCCTATAGATGCATGTTATAGCATGTGGTTTTGCGCATTCAAACAAAAAAGGGAAAGTTTCCCCAGTTGTACCGAGCCAAAGGAAAACCCCTCCCTGTCAGTAGGTAACCACTCATGAACCGAGATACCCCGTTCAAGGGCATTTGCTGAGCAATTAACGGAAGGTGATTAATTTTAAATGAAGGCCGCTTCAGGCCTGAGGATTGAGCTCAGATATTTATTCTATTTGAGCTAAACTCCTATGTCTATAAATGCCTTTTATTCGTGCATATGCACTCTTCCAGTACTGAACTAGAAAATTCAATGTTGCCAAGTCTGCCAAAGTACTGGTAAAACATCCTGCCCTATTAAAAGTCTGTTCTCCTCTTATAAAGCCTATAAAACATATTATTTAAGCTATATATCTAATTATATATGCTACATCTAAATATCAAAATTTGTATGTCATGGTAATCCTTATAATAAAAGGTATGGAAAAGTTATGAAAACTGTAAAACTCAATCTGGCAAAAATAACCAAACCCGTCTGTTTTTATAGACCTATATTTTCTCATGAGAATATATATATATTCTTTATATGTTCACAATTCTGTTAAAGCATTTTCTACTTATTTTGCATCCAGTTCAATAGCCCGACTAGTATAGTTTAATTCTACTTTTGTGGAGGATTTAAACCATGGTTAGGCAACCATACGCACAGGCGAGCCCGTGTAAGGGGAGACTTTTTTTTATTGAAATCCCCAGGCTTTTTTCAGCAGCATAACACTTTAACAACTTAGTTTGTGGATGAAATGTTCATCCATCATCCTCCTGCATAAGGATTTTCTCGAACGGAAGGGCTTCAGTAGCATTGCTTGTGCTTGGTAATATTTATAATAGTTGGTGGGAGGGGGAAATGGTGTTACTGCTTTTATTAGACTCGATGTATTTTTAAAACGTGTTCATGCGCTCACTGTTTACGCCCTCTCGTGGTAGGAATATGCAATGACACTTGTTTCATTTGCTTTTTTATTTATTTATTTTTTTTTTTCATTTGCTTGTTTCTGTGATTACCCCCCAATCAATGTAATCATCATCCTCATCATGAAAAACGTTTGTCCCCAAATTGCTGCAAATTGAAATGAATATTGAGATATATGATATGGTCAGGTATGAGCTTTTATTGACTTTTATTTCATTTTATTGACTTTTATTTATAAACACAGACAGCAACCACACACTTCCTGTGTGTAAGGAAAACCCCGCTTTAATAAGCAAAGATTGTGTGTACTTCACACATCAGTTATGGAATTGCCCGAGTAGGTTTTCATGGATGACTCATTCAGGTGATTGCAGGAGAAACAGAAAGGAGGAGGGGAGTGAAGGTCTGGGGAGAAAAATTGAGGAAGGGAATTCCAGTAGTGAAGACACAGCAGTCTGGGTTTGGAGCTGTCTAAACCCAGCCACATCTCATTAATATGGAGGAATTGGTCCAAATGAAAAATGGCACCTCTTGCGTCAGAGGAGGAGTTTTCCCCCTGCTGCTTCTGCGCCAACATGAGGGAGAGAGAGAGTGTGTCCTGGAATTACCTCAGAGAAGAAGAGAGAGAGATAGAGGGAGACTGACAGAGGACAGAGAAAGAGGCAGACAGAGAGACTGCCCAACATACTAAACAGCACCAGAGTGAGGAAAGCTCCAGCATGCACAAAATATTCGATTTTGATTATTGCTATAAGCTAAACCTCCACACAAAAGCATGACTTAAAGAGTGTGAAAGCAGAAATCAGTGATTCACAGGATGATATTCATGAAAAATCAAAAATAAGGACAAATGAAGGGCACTAGTTCTTAACAGATTTGGACATGTGCAAAAATATTCCAGCTGTCACTACAACATTCAATGTTTTGTTCCAGTATGGGATATTTGGTCATCTCTGTGTCTGGAAATGAGGGCAGATGTGAGTGGGCAGGCTTTAAAGCCCATAGATGGATATGTGGGTGTGTCTCAAGGTCATCCAGTGCTAGACTTCTCCACATACCAGGCATGTAACTTCAAAAGAGTGGTGAAGCAGCCATGTGTTTTCATACACAAAAGATCTGGATGACACGCAAACACTAAATATTTGTCAGACTCACTAAAATAAATAAAAAAATACTGATTAAAAAAAAATAAAACAGGAAAGCTGCATAGGCTTACCATCCATTCATCCATCTTACCATTGTATTCATTCCCATTTTACGACTGTTGTAGTACCTCCAGTCATCATTCACACATGCATTCACACACTACGGGCAATTTAAAGCCTGTTAGCCTAATTTGCTGTCTTTGGACTGTGGGACGAAACTGGAGTACCCGGAGGAAACCCATTGAGCAGGGGGAGAACACGCAAATGCCATGCACACAGACCCCAAGGCAGGAATTGAACCCAGCCCCTGGAGGTGCAAGGTGACAGTGCTAACCATTAACCCACTTTGAGAGTAATCAAATGGTTGCCCACTCACAAATACTTAAAGGTTGTTTTTGAGTCATTTAGAATGAAACATGACCAGCTGTCTCTCTCAACGACAAACCCAGCAGGCTACAGGCTGCTGAGAGAACCCCCTCAGTGGCCTATTTCTATTTGCACATAGACCTCTTATGGGCTTTGTTTAACATGTTTTAGGCAAAGTGGTTGGCTGTTTGAAGTTTTTTTAATCCATCTTGTAAAGGTTAGATTAAACTTTCAAAGTTAGATTACTGTGAGTGTTTACTTCTCACAGTAAACACCTTGACAAATACTTTGAGCCTGTCTGAATATTCCGTGTCTTCAGTTTATATATTAAGTAAATCTGTGTTTACACTCTTAATTTATTATTCTTCATAATGAGAGCCAAATAATGTATCTAGAGCATGTCAACAGGGATGCTAACTTTTTCACTTGGAAAAGATAATGGCTGACTTAGACTTTAATGCTACAGAGAGATTAAATAAACAAAAAAGTTTTGTGTCCATATATTTTACTTCCTTGTTGATATGTACACCCTGGCCAGCAATGTTCAGGTGTTCACAATAATCACGATAAAAAGATAAAATTTGCTTTGCATGTGAAATTTATTGTCATTATGCGTTAGTAAAACGAAAACAGGATCAATGTATATAATCAGTAATTAAGTATAATAGCAAATCAAATGCAATTATTCATTTTTAAGTAATCATGTACATAATTAAGCATTATAACCAATTCAGTATAATTATTTAGATATTTCTGAATATTTTCACGAAAGAAGATTTTGTATGCAATCTCCATGTAATGAGTATAATATTCATCAACAGAAAAATGTAATAATGTAATTAGAAGAACACTTATTCAAAGTAATTAGATGAAGACTTAAAAAGATTTATTGTTTACTGACATCCAGTATCTGTCTCTGTCTCTCTCTCTCTCTCTCTCTCTCTCTCTCTCTATCTGGGTGTGCATCATCATGCTTAGTTCTCTGCATGCTGTATGACGATGTCCAGGTGTCCACATACGTTTCTCAAATGAGAACAATCCAAGCAGGCCACCAGTGTCTTGGCGCCGGCCTGAAGAGGCTTGAACGACTCAATCCATTTTATTTTAGTACCTTGATGAATGTTTCTATAAAGCAAACACACACACACACACACACACACACACACACACACACACACACACACACACACACAGACACATCATCATCATCATCAGTCAGGTAAGCACCAGCCCATGAGCAAGCTCAAGCCCACCTCTTAACCTTCAGTTAAAGTTGGGAATAGAGTAGCTGAATGGTGACAGTTGCTTCTCCTTCAAATGCAGTTCTGTTTCTCATAAACTGTCTCAAAGATTTCTCAAATGTTTCTCAAAAGTATGTCTCGCTTTGTGTCTCAGTTATGTCTCTTTGTTTCTCCTAAGTGGGGTTTAGGAGAAATAGAAAAGACAAAGTTGAGGTGGTAATGAGACAGCTCAATTCAGTCTCATGAGACAAGAAAGGCTCATTCTGAGCAACATAATTTTGCTATGGGTCACAGAACTTTTGAATGGATGGTAGCCATGGTGTAAGTTGAATAAAATACTTTAGGATATGCTACAATAGGAAAATAACCACCTTTGGAATGCAACTAGTAACTCTACCTTACTTTAGGCAGCATCACACTCCCATTGTTAATCCCAAAAATAAAATCCCCCAAATTGTTTATTATTTTCTGATAAAGGACAATAAAACATTTAGCTGTAGTAAGCATGTTTTTCACAAAGTGGGCCCAAGTTAATAAAACCATAATAGTTAGTTCACACCTTCAACAGTTCAGTATATGTAGCTGTTTGTGGTACTGAGAATAGGGGACATGATTGCAATTTCTACATGGCTTTATCCTAAATACATGAATCTGGCCTGAACCAGCTGATTTGCTTTTCACCTGTTACTGTGTTACCTGTATGTTTTGGTTTTCACAGGAAAGAGGTGTATTCCCTCCATGCGCACAGTGACATCAGTCAGGTCATAGCCAAGTGTATTGGTGAAGCTCAATATCGCAAACATATCCTTTCCAACATGAGAGACATTGCTCACCTGATGGTCAGTAAGTACAATTACAATCATTGCAAAACCATACTTCAATACACCAACCATAGTGTCACAGTGTTCAATATCATAATGATAACGTTATAAAAATGAATGGAATTTTAAAAAAGTATTTAAATAGGCATAAAATGTATTTTATACCAAGGTTAGTTGTAAACCCAAAGGATATAAGGAAAAAGTACAATATAGTAGGTATAAAAAGAATCCCCGCCCCCCCTCTTAAAATGATCACATTTTGTTGCTTTGAAGACAGATACAGATTTTGTTTTATCCAGCTGTATTTAGTCAGTGCGACTTTTAACATCCTTAAAAAAAACAGAATCATTCATATGGAAAAGGATCACCCCCGCCCCCCTCCTAAAAATAACCTGTAAACTCAGTCAGGTGAAGCCAATCACCTTCATAATGGCACACAAAGCCATTTGACTTTCAACTGTGATCAGCTGTGGTCATTTCGATTAGCTCAGCATGAAAAGCTGGAGTATTTCAGTCCCTGGTAGTGCAACTGAAGCAAACGATCAACTATGGGTGACATGGTACTGTCAAATGAACTCCAGGATAAAGTTGTGCACAGGCACAAGTCAGGAGATGGATACAAAAAATTATCTTTATCACTGACTATCACAAGTCTATTATTAAAAAGTGTAAAGTATGTCCACTTCCTGGATCAGGACATCACTCCAAACTGGATGAAAAAGAAACGGAGGAAATTTGTTAGAAAGGCTACCAAGAGGCCTACAGCAACTCTGAAGCAGTTGCATGAATTTATGACAGAGTGGTCATTGTGTGCCTGTGATAACAATATCACAAATTTTCCATAAATGTAGCTTGTATTGGAGTGTTGCAAGAAACAAAAGCCTCTCCAAGAAAGGCCACTTGCAGTCATGACTGAACTTTGCAAAAACGCAGGTGGTCAGTTAAGACTAAAATTTATTTATTTTTTTTGACATGTTGGTGTTATATCTTTCATTTGGGTGTTAAAAGTAAATACAGCTGGATAAAACTGTGTCTATTTTCATTTCAGCCTGCAAAGCAACAAAATGACTATACACACACACACACACACACACACACACACACACACACACACACACCTCAAGCTGTAGGGGAGGGGGTTGCACATGGATCGATTTCATGGCGGTGAGGGACATGGTGGTCTCATTGATGAGGGCATATACAATGAAGGACAGGAAAGACTGGCCCATGATAAAGTTCTTGTACGTATCTGCTGTCACCGTTATGACCTCCTGTTTAGCTGTATAATACAAGTGGACAGTCTCAGAATCATCATTCTCTAAATAACACACTTGATCAGTTAATGCAATGTGAACAACAACTGTAAACTGTAATGTTCTCAATAAATTAAATAAATTGATATTATTTAATATCATCCTCTTTTACTTTTTTTTATTTTTCCTGATAAATCATGAATGAGTTTTCTTTTTGTTTGAGTATAATAATCGGACTCACTCTCTAAAGCCTGCAAAGACACATCATGGGTGATGAACGAGAACTGGGTTCGGGTGGCTCCAGTGTAGTATTCCACTTTGCCTGTGATTTTGCAGGTGATGGTTCGGGGCTGATTGCTCAGGTTGTTAAAAGTCATGGTTAATATTATGTCCTTGTTGTTTTTTGTAGCCTCGAAGAACAGCTGCACATCAGTGTCTGGCAGTATGAAGCGATTGCTGCCAGAAACACAGGAGTCTGTGCGAGAGAGAGATGGGTATTAGGGTACACAAGTGAAAGACATGCTTTACTAAAATCCATATTGTTTATTAAAGATTTATATCAATTATGACATCAAAAAACAACAAGGTTAGTCATAGCCATCTATTCCTGGTTTACATTGTTCATCTATTCATGCTTAGTTTCTGCTGGGTCAGGTTTGTGATGGTTGATATTAAGTTATTATATTTATTTATATTTTAGGAAATCAAATAAATTATTTTATTTATTGTGGGCAGGTAGGAACAAAAAATTCTGTTCATACTTATATAAAAAAAAAAACACATATTTAGGCCATACCTACTTCAGGTTTCCATCATACAAATAGAGATACAAATATTTGGAGCATTACATAATATACTTCACTTATAATTTAGTAATTTGTTCTTCAGCACAATTGTGACGCCTTAATTTTGCTTTAATATTATTTTTTGATAGGTCTTTTAGTTTTACTTGGATACATTTGCTCTAACTTTAAATGCAATTAATTTATTTTATTTAAGTAAATTTTAGCTCATTCGTCAAGGAGCATTCAGACACATGTATAAATAACTATTAGATTTGGAGCACTAGGATAGACAGTATGCTCCAAGGCCATTATCATCATCACACCACCTAAGAGAATATAATTTGTAAGAACTACTCCTGTCACCCCAAAGACTTTTTAATTTTTTGGCAAATTTATATGCTTTTGGATGTTTATGGATGTTGGATTTTCTTTTAAGTTGACATGTGAACTTTTCAGCTTATCCTTTCTCCAATTTGCCAATGATTACAATTCATAATAAACAAGCAGTGCTTATACTAAACAATAACCCAAGGGAGAGGGTGTAAATACGTTTACTAGATAGATTACTTTAATTTGCATTATTTGCTCTGCTCATTAATGTTCTTGTTGTTATTTCAGCTGCTCTAGTTAAGAGGTTGCCACAGCAGACCATCTGATCTGCACATTTGACTTGGCACAGGATATGCAGGATGATCTTTCTGACACACCCCTTCCATTTTTATCTGGGCTTGGGACTGGCATTAAGGATGCCCTGCAACCTAGTTGGGCTGGGTATGGGGGCATTGGCTGAGAATCAAACGTTTCGCATGGCAGGCAAGAAGTCTATCACTGAGCCACCAATGCCCCCTGCTCTGCTCATTAATAAAGAAACAAGTTGCACTTTTCAAGAAATTAAATCAAAATTTATTTTCCACTCTCTGAAGGAGGTATCTTCTGTCAGCAGGTGCATGTAGCATCTGATACTGTTGATTAAAGAAAGGTTTGGTCTGTACATCGGTCATTACTCGCTCTTTTAATGATATAGTGACATTTTATGCATTGAAGGACCAAAACCATGAAATTTTCTGTCTGTATGTATAGCCTGTCCAGCCAGATTTTCTCAAAGCATCATGTGAAACTGGCTGGGCAGAATTTAATGACACTTTGGCAGTTTGGTATTTGCCTGAAGTCAAACCTGCGAATGCATACTGCGCATTCTTCAAACTGTGGGTGCGTCTTAAATCAACCACTGAAAAGTATTTAACGAAACTTGACAGTACTTTGGCAGATATTTGCCTGAAGTTTAAATTGCAACATAAATTCAATCAAAATGTTGAGTAGAAGTGATAATGCAGAAAATTTCACTTAGAGTTGATGTATTCAAACTGTACATAAATTACTGACCATGCATATATTATGTTTTATAAATTGCAGCCTTTTGCGATTAAATATTTGGACAGGTCAAAGTCATTATGTACAGTTTGTCACTCATTTAAATATTTGTTCATTTTTTATTATTTGTGATCTTTTGTGCTGTTGTTTAAATCACAATCGCGATATGTGTTCAAAATAATCACAGTAAGAAATTTTGACCAAAGTGTGCAGCTCTACTAAAAAGGCAACGTGAAAAAAGGGGAGTGTAATTTAACTACTGTATGTCCAGAAAAATTAGCCTACCCTTTAAACCCTCAGTGATTTATTGGAAGAATGGTCTTAAACAGAATACATCAACTCTAAGTGAAAATTTCTGCATTATAGCGCACCGCTCTTGAATTCTTAAAACTAATTGGGTAGAAGGTGTTGATTAATTTTCTATAACAGTAGCTTTGAGCTATGAGCTCATTCTCAAGGACAGGGATGATAAATGCTCCCTACAATCAAGGGCCAGTTATAGACAAATTTGAAACATAAGTAAATGAATAAACAAGCTTTTAATGAAGATTTCTATAGTGTGAAAATTGTGAAATTGGGAAGGATTCTCCAGTGCTAGCATTTCATAACAAAGACAAAAATGTTTCTTTAGTTGTGATTTCTTCCTGACATTATTATCATTTCTTTCTTTTTATTATTAAGATCAAGAGACGAATATAAGAGAGACCAATGAGGGGATGTCCCTTTATAGCACCTTCTTTTTTGGCATTAAAGCTCCACATCCCATAATACCACAGAATCAACAAATCCTGGCCATCACCGACACAAGTTCACCTGATTACCGAGCATCTGGATTAAATTGTTTTCTGCACATAATTTTGCCCATATATTTATCAGTTTTATGTTATTGTTGCTGTAAACCTTTATTAATCATGCTGTCTTACCTTCATCTGGTGTCTGCCGGCGTAACATCCCTAAAACATAAATGATGACAAACTGTTTCATAGACATTTCATAACATCAGTTTAAATGTATCTACAATTGGTTAAAAAGTATAAATATTTATAAACTGTCAATGCAGTAATAATTACAAATGTAAAATAACAGAGCAACTTACTCTTAACATTTTTGTAAGAGTCTGTGATATTGTTATAATTACTGGAGCCAATCATTTTTGTCAAAACCAACTTTCCTACATAGTTGCTGTCCTGAAAGATAACATTCATGTTTCCATATATGTCTTTCTGATAGAAAATCACATCACTGTTGACCTGGTGACGAGAAAGTATTTTACAGGATCAGTACTTCAGTAATGCTTCTTGGAGATAAAATATAATAATATAGTTTCCCTTGAATAACAGCTAAAACCACTTAAGAAGTTCAGGAAATCATTTGAGATTTTGAGTTGTTAAAAAAAAAAAAAAAAAGCAAGCAGATAAAGCTGATATTCAGCTCACCTCAGCATACACGAAAGGTGCATCAAACGAATAGCCCAGAGATTTAGTCTTGATGGCTGTCACAGCTGTAGGACCACAACGGTAATAACCTAACAAACAAAAACAATCATGCATCTGTATTACATCTCACGTCATTTCCTGTGGTATTGCTTTATTATGTCATTAAAGTATAGAAAATGAAAATGATTTGATGATTGCAGATTAACACAAGATTAAGGAAATAGAATTTTATAATATAGTCACACTGTTCAGTGGTTTTTTTGTTTTATTCACTGAACGTTTAGTATACACTCTGCTTGACTAAATTTTGCACCTGACTATGTAGGTCTGTAGTAGATTTGTAGTTACTCCATTTGAAATATGTGATTTCATAATGAGTGAACTCGTACCATCACTGATCTCCTGCGGAGTGGCGTCAACCACCTGCCAACCAGAGTAGATGTCAGGCATGCTTGTCCTCTTTATAAACACCTCGTTCCAGCAGTGAAAGTTCCTGCAAAGACAATTATTTTTCTATAACATGAATGAACTAGAAAGGGCAAATGATTTCCTTGCAACACTACCAGCAACATATGGGCAATAACTTGAAATGACAATTTTTTTTTGTAAACAGCCATAAGACTTAGCCATCAACTTCATCATATGACCTCCAGTAAAGCATCTACTCTCACTCACTCTCTCATCGTCTACATCGCTTTATCGTGTATACAGGGTCACGGGGAGCCTGGAGCCTGAAGTACACACACACACACACACACACACTACAGACAATTTAGAGATGCCAGGTAACCTCATCTGTATGTCTTTGGATTGGGAAAGGGAACCAGAGTACCCTGAGGAAACCCACCATGCACTGGGAGATCATGCACTCCACGCACACAGACCCGAGGCACAACAGTAAAGCATCTATTCCCACAAAACTGTCATTTGATTACAAATGACACTACTGTTCATCTTGCAAAGGCTTGCTCTGGCATTATGTCTGTGATCAGTCTAACCTTTTATCTGCCTGACTTGATTAGAGTTTTGATCACATTCTGCCTCATTTTACTGAATTATTTTTGTCTAGTTTATATCTGTTTGCTAATTTCCTGACCAAGTACCTATTTCACATTTCTGATTTTAAAAGTTTAAAAAGTTGTAGCCATACAAGCCAATTAATCAAAGCAGGATTAATCAACAAAGAAACTTGCACTCATCATATTATCTCACCAGATGCTGTCTGAACCATCTGTGTCCAAACTCCCATCATCGTTCAGAATAATATCAGTTGTCAGCTGGCCACCGCTGTCATGTGCAGAGCAGTAGTTTGTAATCACCCGTGCAGGAAGGCCAAGGCACCTTAGAACTGCAGTCAACATTGGATGAAAAAAGATCAAGCATCATGCAGTATGAGAAAGTCTACAGCTATGGTCTACCGTGTACTTCACAAAATACAACATTCCTTTGGGCTATATCATAAAGCATAAGACCATGTTTATTGGTCTAGAAACTGCTGCATATGATATCCATCTCTGATGAACCAAGGATGTTGTAACAATTTAGAAATTTGTGAATCAGGTACACATCACCAGGATAGACATTGATATTATACAACTTGGACCTTCACAAGACTTCACTCACTCATTTTATATACTGCTTAATCCTGTATACAGGGTCCCAGGGGGACTGGAACCTATCTCAGGAGACTTAGAACATGAGGCAGGGCACACCTTGGACGAGGTGCCAACTCACAACAGTGCCCCCACACATACACACACTTGCACATCATTCACACACTATGTTCAAGTTGGGAACAAAATTGCAAACAATAGTGCTAACCACTAAGCCACTTTTTTGACTCGACTCGACAAAATCACAGAAGACTTGGGACTCAATTTCAACATCAATGACGTATGATTCCATTTGAACTCATGCTCTTTGACATTGAAAAAAAAAGTTGAGGCATCTTCAAATCCTAAGATTAGATATTTACCAGTGTGCAGTGAATGAACTTCTGTATTCCCAATAAATTGGCATCAATTGGCATCATTTCCAAGGTCAACCTTCAACCACTAGACAACGACTAGGTTGAAAGCTCTTTGTGCTTAACAGTGGCAACTTGGCAGTACTGAGGCTTGAACCGCTCAAATCCTGACCTTCCGATCGGTAACCTAGAGCCTTAACTGTTTGAGCCAGCACTGTCTACTTGTCTAATTCTTCATTATCAGCCTGTGCGTTTATTCAATGAGCACTGTGCTACGTCCGAACCGATTGCATTATTTTATGTTTTTCTAATATTTTAAACT
>JAQMYG010000033.1:29432805-29472295 GCA_030014215.1 Clariallabes teugelsi
GCTGCAACAATGTAACTTCTTGCCTGTCCATAGTTCCATGGTCGTGTGCCAATATCAGTATACTCTCCATTGTAGATCATTCCTACATCATTCAGCACATACTCTTGCCTCTTATCCTCATTATCCAGGTAAACCTGATCCACTGTGAGGCAGCACGAATACAAATCAGCACTGATATTTTCATCTATACTGGAGAATTTTGTTAAACGTAGTTATATTATTCTAATTCCATTGTACTTACTACTTGACCATGGGTTGAACAGCATGTAGAAGTCGGTTGTTTGATCTCTCCGAGAGCGCTGTTTTCCATAACCGGTTATAACACTCACGTAGGTGCTGTACAGACCCACAATGCCGTCAGCAGCTGGTGTGATGCCCACCTTAGTCTCAGAGTTACTAATCTTCACTATACGGACACCCCAGGCGTTGGTCTGGTTATTTCCACCAATGTTCAGGCAGATTAAAGTATGTTGGGTAATGCTGGGGTTGTTGCCTATAAGACAAACATAGTAAACAATGTTTTTGGCCGAAAAGCCAAAATATACCCAAAAACTTTCATCTCTGTTGCGATAAAAGGAAGATGCCAGTGACAACTAAGTTCCATGCTCATGTCTCTACTTCTCAGCAAGGCTTAATGTCTAATGCTTGTTGCCAGTGATTTAATTGTGCCTCACCTCACCGAGAATCTGACAAATATCAATTCTATTCTATTTGTTTAGACTAACCTCCTTAAAGTTTACCATAGTCTATTTGCCTATTTGTTGATCTATTGGTATTATATAAACAGTAAGGACTCTATTGCTTATTTGTAGACCTTATGTTAAAGTGTTAACCAAGTGTTACAGCCTATGATTATAGAGTCTTCCTTATCCCTTTCATGTGAGAAACATAGTGTATTCAGTTTCACATTTAATATAAACACAAAGTGGTGTCTCACCAATCACAAACTCGATAAAAAACATGTCCATTCCCGGGTTGAATGGGCGATTGAAGACAATGCCCATGATGAACTCTTGTCCACGACGGATGATCAGCTGGCTGAGATTGTACGCTTCAGTATGATGGGCAACCTTGTTCATGTTCTCATACATGTTGATATTTGACACAATGAGATTTGCTAAAATAAAAACACATGTTCATGCTTCATGCTTTTGAAAAGCACATACTCAATGAATTCATTTAGCAGACAAATACCATAACTGTAGGTTAAAATAACTTACATTATACAGTATGTGTACTCTTTACTCTTACCTATTGTAGCCCTAGCCGTATTAATCAAAATGAAAACTTTTTTTATTTCAATGTATTTTCATTGGCATGTAATTAGAAGGGGAATACATTACTACTACTACCACTACTACATGTTTTCCTTGTGTCAAATGCTTTTGTGTCAGATATTCCTAATTGCCTAATTACATCAAACTTTATACCATACCACCAGTCGGCATGGGGGCCCGAGGTGCGGCTTCACTGAACAGTTCAACCTCGGGCAGGGTGGAGTTCTCTTGGTTGTTGCAGGAAATCTGATAGTTCAACCGGCCTTGGGTTCTCTCGTGTGTGTTGAACGCCGGCATTGTGTCAGGACACAGGTGGTCTTCAGTATTTCCTGTGCTCAGATTGATAAGTTGTAATAATAATAATAATAATAATAATAATAATGTGGATGCAGACTGATTTACCACCAAAAATACTGTACCTGAACAACTTATTTGGATTATTAATATTACTTTTAGCTAAATGAGCTCATAAACACCATTAAAATGCAAATACAAATATGTTATTCTGTTTTGAGAAGGTAAGTCTGAGCCACTATATTGGATTCTACATTATTGAATAAAGCTCATTAATGAAAACAGAAACTCTACACCACACTAAAACAGAAGAACAATACCACAATCATGCAATCAATTTGTGAGCAGTGTTCATGTTTGATCTAAATTAAATTTTAAATAACTGTACTTTTTTTTCTTCTTTTAGTTAATCCAGACATCAGGTGCAAAGTTGCATTGGGTGCAAAGGAAAAAGTGTACTTAACATAATTTTTCTTGAAGTTTTTTCCTTTACCTGATACATTTAACTTTACTAGATTTTTAATAAGAAACATCTATATTTTGCCCTGCGATGGATTGGCACCCTGTCCAGGGTGTACCCCGCCTCGTGCCCTAAGCCTCCTGGGATAGGCTCCAGGTCCCTGTGACCCTTAATACAGGATAAAGCGGTATAGAAGATGAGTGAGTGAGTGAACATCTATACTTTCTACTGCACATCACATTATGTTTCTATAAAGGATAATGGGATTTCATTGTATCAGACAGCTTTAAGGAGTTGATCAAAATTCTTAACAAATCTACAGTGAATCAGATATGACAGCGAGAATCAGACATAATACTTGTCTCTGTGATCTATCGGCTGCTACATAAACTATTAGGATGGAAGCTAAATCTGTGACATCAGGAATTAAGGCTATCTACTTCTTCTTGTGTACAGGGTCGCGGGCCTGGAGCCTATGCCAGTATACTTGGCACACGAGGCATGGTACACCATGGTCAGAATGCCAATTAATGGCAGGACACACACACACACACACACACACACACACAAAATTCACAATTTTGAATGCCAATTAGTCTAATGTGCATGTTTTTGGACTGTGGGAGGAAACCGAAGCAACTGGAGGAAACCCAACAAACCGGGAGAACATGCAAACACCACACACAGACCTGAGGCTGGAATCAAACCAGAGCACCAAGTATCTTTTAATCTGATGAAATTCCATATATCTGATTAACAATTAAGAGCAATATAATATTAATAGGAAATCGTGGACTCACCTTTTGCGTTGAAATGTAGGATGCTCTTTTAAGGATGCTGTGTGCAGCTGAACCCAAACAGTCCATGTGTCCGGTTATATAGGGTATAAACACGCTCCTCCCCTCATGCAAATGCCATGTTTTTAGGGGAAAAAAGAAATGCAGAGTCAGACTTCTGAGAAGAAAAAAAAAAATTTTATTCAATGTGATTGCATGGACATTACTGTAACCTAATGATTTTTCAGTCAGATTCAGAACCTTTAGCAGATCTAATACTCCAATTATAAATTAAATCATGCATAATGACTAAACTACATAAAAGCAACAATTGCTTGCTAATATTTGAGAAAAACATTAATTTTCTAAATTCTATATACTGTATATATATATATATTTAGAAGTTGCTACTACAGTTTAAAAAGGATAAAAAATATTTATTAGTAGTATTATTATTGTTGTTGTTGTTGTTAGGCCCTCCTCATCAAGTGAGGGTAGACTCGGTTCAAACAATCAGCTTTCCACACACATTAATTTTTTATCCATCCGTTCACTGTTTACACCTTTATATCCTTTGTGTTGGTGGGTCCCATTATCTTGTATGACTTGAATGGGCAGCAGGTTAAGGGCCTTGCTCAAGGGCCTCTGCAGCAGCAACTTGGCAGTTGCAGGGTTCAAACCCTCAACCCTCCACTCAGCAGCACAGTGCCTCAATTGCCTGAGCCACCACATGATGAAAATCATGTTTCTGCATACTGAATTTACCTTGTATTATTAAATGTGTGTAAATTCGGAAGGTCCCAGGTTCTGATCCCACAACCACCAAGTTGTCCCTGTTGGGCCCTTGAGCAAGGCCCTTAACCCTCAACTGCTCAGATGTATAAAGAGGTAAAAATGTAAGTCGCTCTGGATAAGGGCTTCTGCCAAATGCCTAAGTGTAAATTAAAATTTAGTGTGCAGTTAGTACTTTTCTGAAACAAAAACGTATTTAAGTCATTAATGTATTAATGATGCAAAATGTAAGTCATAAACATATTTAAGTCACCAAATTTATACAGTACCCTTCCCAACTGTGTTTGACTGATGGCACTTAGTTAGTAACCTAGTAACTCAGTGTAAGTATTTCTCCAATGACAGAAACTTTAAAGCACTTTTTGTAAGTCCTCTGGATAAGAGTGTCTGCCAAATGCCTAAACGTAAATGTAAATATAAGTCAGTGATTCTTTTTAGATAAATCACAGTAATATCAGTACTCAGAATATGGGTTATCAGCTTTAACCAGCAAAATCATGTGAAATTTTGACATCTCCCCATGCTTGGTGGATTTCCTCTGGGTACTCCGGTTTCCTCCCACAGTCATGCAGATGCCTAATTGGCGTTCCTAAATTGCCCATAGTGTGTGAATGAGCGTGTGAGCGTGTGCATGTGTGTGCCCTGCGATGGACTGGCACCCCATCCAGAGTGTACACCACTTCGTTCCCTCAGTTTCCTGGGAGATGCTTCAGGCCCCCCCTGTATTCAGGATAAAGCAGTATAGACGTTAGCAATAGAAAATTCAGGTGTTTTCCACATTATTCAAAACATGTATTAGCATTTTAACCCTAATCATCTATAAAAATAATATAATATAATATAATAAACCTACCATCATTTTTACACAAATGTTCAGCTAACATGGTTATAATAATAAGTGTTCGTGTTTTGGTGACATTATTTACTGTGTAGCTGTCTACTAGTTTTCGGACTTTGTGTGTGTGAAATGGTCCATCAGGTCACTGTGACAAATGTTATCATAAGCAGTGATGGAAATATGACTTCCCCTAAGAAATGTCACGAAGCCATGTCACTGAATGAATTGTCAGCAAAATCAACACAGGAACAAAACATGTTTATTATGCACAAAAACTTTTGTTTATTTAAATGAACACTTATGTATGAGATTTTATATACTGTACTTTAACCTGATTCTTTCATCAAATACAAAACCCTACAGATTAAAATAGTTAAAAAATTATTATATTCTGATTATTTTTCAATAAGGGCAACACTACAGTATATCTAAACACAGTACTGATCCTAGCAACATAAACAGTACAATCAGTTGCTTAGGGCTCCTCAGCCTGAGCACATAGATATTATATTTGCAGGAACAGAGGCCCCTAAAGGTTCACAAACATCCTGTCTCTATTTATTATTACAACCACAATAATAAAAAGTCCTTATAGCAATGTAGCCCGTTATTAAGCAAACCAAGAATGACCACCACAAGGGGAAAAAAGCTGAGGCAGCTTGTGGAAGAAACCTTGATAAAATATCCCTTTATTCGTCCCACAGCGGGTAAATTTCTTTGTTACAGCAGCGAAGACAAAATTGTGCAATTGTGCAAACTGTGAAAATAGGGACAGTACAGTGTATAAATACAAGAGACAAAACAATAATTGCACTAGGTACTTAGTTTGCTTTTATATTTGCTTTTCATATTAACTGTTGTTTTTCAATCAGTGCTTGTGTTTTTGTTTGTTTGTTATTTATTGCACAGGAAAAAACATGTGCTATAAGTTGTTCTCACCTTGATCTTCCAGCAGGCCCTCCAGAAAGTGCACTGCACCTGGAGCTAGTATCAGAATCTCAGCTTTCTTACCAGGTTACTGATGCATCAACATCATACTGACCACATAAAGTGTTTGTTTAGAATTTCCTTTGCTCTTTTAGTTGGACTGAGCACAATGTACAGTTTGAATAGCACTGTGACTCAGTAATACTGCACATCCTAACTGCTGTACTCTGGTTTTTATGCTCTCAGGTTTTCTCCCATAAACATCCTAGTGGGTGGATTAGCTATTCCAATTTTGCAAAGATTGTCTGAATGTTCTTGTGCATGCACAAATTGACTGGTGTCTCATCCAGGGTGTATTCCTACCTCAACTTCAGTGTTCTCCGGACAGGGTCCAGCTCAGCTGACAAAGAAAGAATTTATGAATTACATAAGTTACATGAATTAAAGAAACTCTTCTTAATGAATAGTGTCACCTTACAACCAGTGAACTTAGAAATGCTTGGATCCAGCATGGCCCTGACCAGGATACGGCGCATAATGAAGACGAATAAATGTTAAAAGGAATGCACTTTGACCTTATGACATTTGATTTAAACGTAATTGCACGAACATCCAGGCCGCATGTTGAGACATGGTTTGGTGGTAATTTAGCTTGAACTTTACAAGCTGTACTAAAATTTTGAAACAGTAGTGCACACTTTTGGCCACTACACATGGTGTATATTCTCCCTATACAATATTAAGTCCTTTGTGGTTTCTTATAGTAGCCACTAGAGGGCACAATATTTTTAAACAATTGAACCCTTTGTGTACTACTTTTATATAAACATAAATACCCATATTAAATGGGTCATAGACATGGAGGTCCTGTCTGTTAAAATTCTTCTTCTTTGTCTTTCGGCTGTTCCCTTTCAGGGGTCGCCACAGCGAATCATCTGCCTCCATCTAACCCTATCCTCTGCATCCTCTTCTCTCACACCAACTAACTTCATGACCCTACACAGAATAAGTGGTAGATAGTAGATGAAAGGATGTATTGTTAGAAGGATGGAAGGATAGATGGATTTGGAAGCTGTGTGTATTCTGACTGCAAAGCCTTGTGTAATATCTGCAACGTTGTTTTCATCACTGGGCTTTAGAATAATGTAGTGTTTCTGTCCTGACACAATCATTGTCACTTATAAATTACTGGACGTAACGGATGATAGGTTGAGATGTTTAAATATAAATTCATACAACCCTTATACAAGCAAGTAAAAAAAAAAAAAGAATATTGCACAAACATCATCTAAGGGCAGTTTGCCCTGATCAACAACAAGAGGAGTCCACTGTGAACAGTCAAATGCACTGGTTATAGCATGCAGAAGGAAGTGGAACTTGGTCATACTTCACATTATTATAGAAACTAAAGCAAAATGGGAAGTTTCGCATCCTTGCTCATTTTGTACCATTTCCTGTTCAAAATAAAGTGAAGTCAGGAAAGATTTATGCTAAGCATCGATTTAAAAACCCAGTAAAAGGTGTACATTTTAATATGAAATTATACAGTGTGGTAGTGATCCTAAACATCTTACATCTACCTTCAGCAGAAGCACAGACTCAGACAAGATCCAAATGAAGTATTCAAAAGTAGATATTCAACAATGGAATTACTTGCTGCTGGACAATTTCCCTCTTATGTGTCCTTTTAGCATCAAACAAATCCCCTGGGAATGTGAAGGTAGTGCACAGAATTAAACCACTGCTACTGTACAGCTCCAGGGCCCAGGTTCAATCCTGAGCTAAAGTTACTGGAACCACCATGAAACTGACTAGGATAAAACTGAAAATGAATGAATGAATGAGGGATACTTTAAGGCAACTTGAAGGTTGAGTTCCAGATAAAAACCTTTAAATATGTTATCCTTAAAGGGTAAGTTTTTTCTATTATTGTAGACTGCTGATGTACATTCACCAACCACTTCATTAGTTACACTGGGTGAACTGTGGGTTAACAAATATCTCATCAGCCAATCACATGGCAGCAACTTAATGCATTTAGGTATGTTGACATGGTCAAACAATCTGCTAAAGTTCAAATTGAACATCAGAATGGAGATATAAGATTGGTGCCAGATGGGCTGGTCTGAGAATTTCTGCTGATCTATTAGGATTTTCACATACAACAAAGGTGAAAATGCCTTTTGGATGCAGGGGTCAGATAAGAATGGCCAGACTGGTCTGAGATGATAGAAATGATGTGTGGCATGGTCCGTAGTGCAAAGACATGCTGTATAGGGTCATTGGCATTTCCAAATTGCCCGTAGTGTATGCCTGGATATGTGAGTTTGTGTGCTGGTACCCTGCAATGGGTTGGTACATAATCCAGGGTGTACCCCAGCTTGTGCCCTACATTTTCTGGAATGAATGAATGAATGAATGAATTGTATGTATGTATGTATGTATGTCAAACAATGTAATGATAGCTCATTAATTAAATTAGCAGGGGGAAAAAATCAGAATTCATAATTTTTTAAACTCAGAATTCAAAACTATTCAGTACAATACTGACACACTTTGCTTTAAAGACTTATGTGTCTCTGCCTTTGTCCTTCCAGACCCCATTCAGGATGTAGGTCTCACGCTCAGCTGTTGTTTAGACATACGGACACAACCGTATGTCAAAGCATTCCTTTGCATTACAGATGTTATCAATTTGAGAAACTCAGGTTAATCATGTGTCATCTGCTGTATAGGCCAATCCATTGACGAATTGTACCTATCTGTGGATCTCTATTTCTCTGATTTCACCATCTGTGGGAACAGGAGAGGAGGTACTGTAAGAGTCAGTCTCTTGTTATATAAATATAGAGAAGGAGATATACATAGGTGGTGTGGTGGCGTTGAGGTATGCTCAAGGGTGTAGTATGTTGTCTCACCCTTTGTACCTTTAATTCCAGCCTTGTCCTTTATGCTCAGATGTTTTCAAAAATCTTCCTGGATGAAGACAACAAAGCTATGTACTTATTTATTTATAGACAGCTGCCATTATAATATTATGACATGTGCAAATATAAGATTTCATACAAGCTGCAGCTGTCATTTAACTATATATTTTTAATTATGTTTTAGTTTAAAAAATTTGATTTAAAAGTTGCTTCAGAAATGCTTTTTCCCTTTTTCTTCATTCATGAACCAACACCTTTACAAATAAAGTCTTGTGGATTTCTGGTTTATAAATACTGATGAGTAATTTGCAACTTACTGGTGCAGCGATTTATTTCATTCCAGAAGTTAGACGTCTTTGCCAGGCTCAAGTTTCCACTAAAGGTTTGTTTGATTTAGACTTTTGTATGGAATCTCTCTCTCTTTTGTTTTCTCTGTAATTTCTCACCTTTTGTTCTTCTGCACTGTCACTACAACTTTACAGTACACGTCATAAACCAAATTGGCTTCTAGATTGTTTATGTGAATGTGACATCTGAAAAGAATGTCAACAGTTTAAGGTATATATCATTTATTCGGTGTGTTCCTTAAATGCTGTTCTGACTTTAATAAGTAACTTAAATAAAAGCAGTTTAATAATTATATTGGGTTGTTTGGGATTGCAGCATTACTGATCTTAGCCAAAAGATGGCACCACTAACCCCTTAGTCATTGCTTTCTCTGGTAAATTTTTAACACCCCCTACCTCCCTTACTTATTTAGAATACACACCCATTCATTCCCTTCTCTGACTTCAGGCCCTTTTCTGACTTTGCACATACTTCTCATGTATGTTAACTAGCTATGATAAACTGATGCCTCTGGCTGCTAAGTTGACGAATGAACTTAGTGAATTCATTTATTCATTCATTTATCTTCATGAATGCTTTTTCCTTTCCTAATAATCCTATCCAGGCAACACAGACAGTCCATCATATGGCACCTCATGCATGCTCTTTCCTTTTAGAAATACATCACAATGCCACATGTCCACCGGTTCACCAACCTACACTGATTGGTCTTGATCATTGCCAGTTTTAATCCAGAGGTTTGTATCTCTGGCAACAAAGAACACCACCACACAAACAGTCAATTATGTCAATTACTGTATTTTGTGGCTGATGTACTCTCAGAACCGCACATGTACATACCAATACACCAGCTGCTTATTATTTGTGATTGATGATCAAGCATGTTGGACAGAATTTATGTGATGTGAAGTTTCTCTCTCTCTCTCTCTCTCTCTCTCTCTCTCTTTCTTACACACTATCTCTCTCTCTCTCTTTAAACAGTGTGTTCTCGGAGAAAAATTTGTAACATCCTCGTTCTTCTGACTACTAAATTGTAAAATTGTAGGTTAATCCTCATCTGGCAATAATATTTAATGGGGTCATGATGCCTGAAGATCTCAAACGACTATGTCAGCAGAGAGCGAGAGAAAAAAGTGACTCATCTAACCACCTATTTGACCAAATAACAAAACTTTACATCAAGCAATGCACTTTTGTGTGAACAGGGAAAATAAATAAATAAATAAATAAATAATACATTATATTATAATACATTAGATTATAATATTTACATAATGATTTTTTAACACAAATCTTCTAGCATGAAGTGATCAACATAAGCAAGTTGAACCATAAAACACTTATGTTACTTATGTTATTTTATGTTATTTCACAATAACTTTAGACAAGTTCTCTGTAAGTTCAACACTTTTAAGTCATATTAAAGATGCATTTCATCTGGAGTTACGTGAATTAAATAATTACCACAAGCAATGAACCCAAGCAAATTCAGTGAAGACTCTTTTACACTCGTGGATTTCAGCAGAACAGTGTTACAGTCTGTATTTCTGGACTGAGGCCTGTACAGAGCTGGCAATCACAAATGCAGCCTCAGCCACTGGAAGAAATAACATGTACATTGTTTTTTTTAGTTTTTTTTTTTTTACAAGTGTAGAAAATATTTCATATGTAGACATTATAAATCATGGCTAGGACATTATATTATATTATATTATATTATATTATATTATATTATATTATATGAAGAATGTACTTATAGAAATGTGCATTTAGGAGTTAACCTTTTCAGTTGAAGTTATTTTGTGCAGCTGCATGGTGAAGGGCTGCAAGGCAAAACACATGGAGACAAACCGGTTTATGTGATCTCCCCCCACACACACATACACACTTTCTTAGATCAGTAGTGGGACAAGAGCATACTAGTAATTTGAAGTGTATTAGAGTAGGAGAGTTTTGTTTAATTCTACACATTATACAGTACTTTTGCATAAAAAATGATGCATACACTTAATAAAAATTCATTTGCCTTGGTTATTTTGTGAATCTGCCTAGTCTGACTAACAAATGCTAAATTCTTATGACTGAAATGTCATTAATACTGTAGGTGTCATCCTGAATGCTCACATCCACAGGTTTGTGTTTGTCCTCTTGAATCGTTCAACAACGTGGTTAAATCTACACTAGAAACAAGCATTTGCGACTCTGCTCTAATGTGGGATGCTCTTAAAGTTTGCTCTACCCTGTGAGAGGTAGCTGCTCTTTCAGCCTCAGTTCATGGAGGATAAAGGAAACCTTTTGTTGCTGCGAAGGGCTGTTCCTTAGCAACAGCGTTGCATTTGGGAGCTGTGGCAACAGGTCAATAAATAACATCACTCTCAAGTTTCCCCTCTCAGTCTTGGACATTCATCATGTCTTCTGTTACTTTATGGGAACTTTTTTTTTTTTTTTTTGGAATTGTAGCATGGTATTAGTAGTGGTTTAATTTTTTCTTAACTTTTTGTGTTTTTGGTGCGACTGATGGTATAAATAACAAACTGTGAAGTTATTCCATAAGCTCTAGCACAGTTTACACTGGAAATAGAGCGCACTAAATTTATTCTGCATTCAGTCTTCGGTGCTTCATTAGGCATCCCTAAAATAATATCCAATAGGTGAGTGGGGGTTGAAAAAAAAAAACGGTGCATGTAATGTGCATGAATAAGTTACACATTGACTCAGATAGTCTAGACCGATCTTGACTGTGTCCTTTGCTGAGCGAATAACCTCTGGGTATTTTTACTGGCAATGTTTTGGGATCGTTACTAAACAAGATGAGAGATAATACAGCTGAAGAGAGTTGAAATGTTTAGATTATTTGAAAACCTTATTTACTACACTAAATTTATCACTACATCCAACATATTTAATGAAGCACACTGGAGTTATTGCATTTATAAAGATATAATACTTAATCAACATTCATGCTCATGATGAATTGGTAGGTAAAGTAACAAACAGAATTAAAATATATGATCAAATATATTGTGGTGGACATTTTGGAAATGCAATAGAATGTTTAACTATGTGGAGCTAGGCATCCAGGGTTTAATCTAATCTAACAATCACAGAAGAATTTCTACAGTATGTTGGCTGTTTATAAGCTTGGTACATAATTTAAGTAATTCTTAATGACTTTAGTGTTGACATTAAAAAAAAAAAAAACCTGATAGACATACACCTACTCATTATTTAAATAGTAGACAAGTAGTAGACAATATGCTCTGTATAGGCTTTAAAATACAATCACCCACTTTATCATGCCAATGAGTGTAGATGATTCAATCACAGATAAATAGGCCTTGAATTGACTGTGCAAACAGGGATTAGTAAACTGGAATAGGTGCTAAATGCTGCTCTCTGCATAGGAGTGCTTCTTGTTTAAACTTAGTGCAAGAGTAAACAATTTTCAAACTTTTTTTTTTGTAAAACGTTTGTGTGAGCATCTGATAAAATGGCCTCTTGTGGAACCTGTTTGGTCCTGTAGGCTCAGGTAGGGAGAGCTGCCAGCGTCGGAGATGGAAGAAGAAAAGAAGGGGGAGGACTGGCATGGCTCAGTTCTCGTGGTTGCCAGATTTTGTGTTTTTATTCCGCGGTGATCTAGTTTTTGCTCTCTTTAAACCTGATGTGACACAGTACAGATTTGACAAGGTTTAGGCCCAAGCCAGTCACCTTTGACTAACTTTATAAATGGACAGCATTGTGGCTGTCACTTATTTTTCTTTTTTAACTTGTGGTTACTCAACCAAATAACCAATGGCAAACCTGGATAAAGTTCTGATATCAGAAGGTTTGGTGATCTTTCTTTCAGTGTGAACATCCGTGGTCCGATTCCCTGCACAGATGTGCACAAAGGAGACATTGCTCATTGTGGACAGAATTCCTGCTGAAGAACAGACAGACCATATTCCCTATCTCTTCTGAACTATGTATTTTTATTTATTTATTTTTGCTTTTTGGTTTCTAAACAAAGTTAAATCACTAAGAGTAGTTCTGCTTTTCTTTCTTTTTTTGGCACAAACTTTGAGGATGCTGCCATCCTGTTTGCTGGAATTATCAGTAAACAAACTGGTTCAGGGGTTCTGTTTAAACGTACAGTGTAAACTCACTGGTTGCCCAAACATGCAGGTCTCAGGTTCAGGCCATGAGGGAAAGCTGTAGTATAGTCTGAGATGAATCAAGAAAATAAAAATCCACAGTGTCTTCCCATCTTAAGTTGTAAATGTTATCATTCTGGTAGATACAAACTTTGATTATGAGTAGCTCAAGATGAATGATTTGAGAACTGGCTTTGAAGCCATGTGTGTGAAAGGGAGATGGGGAAGGATTTCGGATGCATCTGGCAACCCGCGTCTCAGTGGCTTTTAGCCTAGTTGATGAGCTGTTAGACACGTGGATGGATGGGGGGCTGTATCGTGCACTGAAATGGAAATTTGAGAATTGGGTCTGAACAATCCAGTGTTTAAAAAGTTTTTCTCCTTTACATGATTGAACCATTCTCGGATTTATTTAGTAACATGAACTGCAGTGTAGACAACTTCATGGCAACCCTGTTGTGAACATCACTTCACATTACTGTCTTCCTTTTGTACGTGTGCAAAATGAGTGTGTGGAGTTAGTAAACGTCACATGCGCAACCCTTGATTGGTCGTATTGACCAAATATTGTGACGCACAAGTTATATTAATATTAATTGGACATGATGGAGAGTGGGTAGATGTCACAGGTGTGGTTTTTTTCTTCTTCTTTTATTGTTTGAACAACTTGAGTTTCCTTTTTCTTCCCTTGCGCGCACACCCACAGAGAGAGAGAGAGAGAGAGAGAGAGATGCTTGGAGCAGCCTCGGTCCCCTTGGAGACTCCGGCAGGAGCGCAACACGTGATGAGAGAGAGACACCGAGTGAGAGAGAGAGGAGAGAGAGAGAGAGCTGAAGAGGACGCGCGGAGAGAGAAGTGAAGAGAAGAGAGGAGAGGAGAGGAGAGGGGGGAAAAAAACTCCGAACGAAAGTGCGTTTTCCTCTCCTCCCACCCTGACACATCTCGTTCTCCTCCCGTGGGGGGATTCAGAAGAAGAGGAGGAGAGAAAACACGGACTTAACCAACTTTTTGCACATCCTCGGGAAACGCCATTTTGATTCCTCTCCGGAACAGCTTTGCTTCTTTCCTCCTTTTTCTCTATCTATCTCATTCTTTTTCTTTCTACCTATCCCACTTTTTCTTCAATCCATCATCAGTCCCTCAATCCTTTACTCATCATCGTCATCTTCGTCATCGTCATCATGTCTCGGCGAAAGCAGCCAAACCCCAACAAAGTCAAACGTAAGTTACAGTTACAATCTTTCTTTTTATGTCTTTTGATGTCTTCCATGCTTTGATAAACACGGTCGCTTTTATGTCTTTCTGTGTGCTTTGGTTTTGAGAGTTGAAAACGCAGAAAAGTTTCTCTCTCTCTCTCTCTGTCGACTTCCTCGTTTCGCCGAGGACCTGATGCTCATCCGCAAACCTGCCCACATCCCTGCGCTTTCATAAAGCCACACTTGTAACCATAAAGTTATTCATTTACACACTTTTAAAAACTTTTTGTTCGGCTGTGTGTGTGTGTTTAACTTTTAAAGGATGTCGGAGTTCAAAGTCTATCAGCTAGCTGTTGCTAACTAACAGGAGCATCCGTATCTCTCTCTCTCTCTCCCTCTCCCTCTCTCCCTGTGCGCCTTTGCCCTTTGATCCGATACTTTTATTATTAGTTACTTTGTTTCTTCTTCGTCTTTTTGTGCCCATACATTTGTTTGTAATTAAACTTTTAGCTGTAACATTGAATGCTGAACAAACAACAACAACAAAAAAATAAATAATAATAAATCGTCACAGTTCTTCGAGGTGTGTATGTTTATTTTTAAAAGCGTGTTATTTCATCTAAGGAGGTTGTGGACGCTTATTTTATTTATTTGTTTGTTTATCTTTTTGATGGTGACGTTTGTGTGATGTTTTTCGATCATTTGTAACACTTTTATTTATTTGTTTGTTTGTTTATTTATTTATTTGGTTTGATAGCTTCCTTTAAAACATGTGTTAGTTTACAGGAATGGATGAAGCTCCGTTCTAAACCGCACCGTCGCGCACTCCGCACTCCGTCCTTACTGTGACGCGTCCTATTCTGACGTAGGCTACTATGCAGTATGTTAGTGCGCGCTTTAGGACGTGGCCCCTGGTCTCTTGGGAAACGGCATCGCCTGAGCTAATTCCAGGATGCCTCGTTGCTAAGTGTGGAATATACGTCGTGCGGGTCGAAACGACAACACCCGGGGTGGAAATGCTCGCCTGCCATGGCGGAGAGGCGATGTTGTAAGGTTTTACTGGTGAAACCGGTCGTTTAGTTGGCCACTCTGGGAGGAGGAGAGGAGGAGGAGGGAGGAGGACAGATCCGGATGAGCAGTTCACATTCCATTACGAAATTCAACACTGCATGAGAGAGCAGGCCTTTAGCAGAAGTGCGCACACGTTATGCACACAGCAAGCACACCATGAGCACCTCTCTGTGTTTTCGTCCCAAGTTCTGCTCATTTAGTCTCCCTGCATGGTACAGGGTAATGTTTTCCCTTTCCCCAGCACACCTGACTCAACATATCAGGCTCCATGAGGTTAAAGTGTGTGTGTGTGTGTGAGAGAGAGAGAGAGAGAGAGAGAGAGCTAGCTAGCATCAGCACACCTACTGTATTAGCCTTAAATGAAAGAAAAAAAAAAAAAGGTGATGATGCTTTTCGTTTGTTTGATGAAGCTCAGGGCATTTTAGACCTTGTGTTTTTTTCTGTTTTTTTTTTTATTTATTTTTTAAAATAAACATATATAGGGCTCAGGATTGTGCACAAAATAGGCAACTGAATTTTTTGTTCATTTTAACCAACTACTCAAGCATGACTGAGCAAAAAAATGAAGAAAAATAAACCGTCACATAGGCCAAGAATCAGCACAAACACACATGATCACGTTGTTTTCAGTTGTTTCTATGACAGACTAGTCATAGACATAGTACAGTCATACAGAATAGTAATAATGTGCTCATTTTGAGAGTTCTTGATTCTACATGCAATGTCCTTCCCATTCTACCTGACGTATCCGAAAAACCTAAATGCACAGTTTGATATCTGCAGCCTCCCTGTTAAACACACACCGGCTAGGCTTCCATATAAGCACATGTATGTTTTTTTTTTTTTTTTTTTTTTTAAATCGTCATCACTGGTCTATCTGTGTCGCTTGAGTTTAAAGGATATGATATGATTTGTTTAACCTGGTTCATGCCATGTATGACATGAACCATACTTGAAAATGTATTCCTTAAAAAGTATGGTGATGTGTAAAAAAAAAAAAAAAAATAGACAATATCGCCAGAGCACTAAAAACTCTCAGCTGACATTCGATAATAATAAATTACTTGATAATTGATAATTGTATAGAATTAGTCTATGGTCGTAATATGCAGAACACATCTGCTTTCTGTAGTGCTACAGCTTTCGCCTCCGGTTGTGCATCATGGCTCAGTTTTACAGCTCACATCTCCAGAAAAATGTCACGCATGGCCCACAATTCTTGGCATGTTCGGTTCACTTCATGCATTCAGGGTGAATAAGAGACTAATTTTGTTCTCACTGCACTAAACAAACCGTGCTAGAGTTTGGAACAAACTGACGCAAGTAAGAAATATCACCAGGGTTCTGCTTGAAACTGGCTAAAACTGCATATGTTCGTGAAATCGCACGTGCAGCAGGATTGAGAAACACCACTCTCTAGTCTGATGTGTTGCACTTCTAAGATGCTAAAGTTGAAAAGGGTGCTCGCTCGAAATGTTAAACCTGTAAGTTTGAAAGAGAAAAAGGAAAGGTCTGACTTTTTTGTTTCCTAATCCTGCTTGTGAATTCGCTTGCCGTAACACACCCTTTTTTACTTTGTGAAGTGCTGATGAGTTGCGTCAAGTGTGTTGGGTTGATGATCGATCCGGTATGTTTGGATAAGTGGTCTAAGGCGGATTGTTATTATTAATATATTTTTTTTGTTTTTGTTTTTAAACTAAGTAATCCTCTTGCACATGATCGTTTGAAGGCCCTGGAGCAGACATCAATTGAAGGCATGCAAATTTGAACTAAAGTGACAGGAATAAAAGGAGACTGGAGTGCAGTTCCTGTATTACAGAAAACACAGTCCGATGGGAAACTATAGGCGCTGAAAAACCGAAACCAGGACTCCAGATATAGCCTTGATGCAGAGAAGTGTATTCTTGATTGCAGTTGTTTGTGGTCCCAGTGGCCTCCGGTGCTGTTAAAATAATCTAGATAGCAGCTTTTGTTGTTCTTAAACTTTAGCTGTTGTCATCCCATAGAAGTCTTTTTCCTTTCTCGTTGCTGCCTGGGAGTCGCTGCTCTCCGTTTGTATGATTGTGAGCTGTGTTTGGGTGTGCAGGCCTAGGCTGGATGTGGCCTGCTCCATTGTGAGGTCTGTTGACAAAATATACAAATCGCAGGTTTCTGCTGAGACGAACAATGCCGGTGTAGCCGAGTGAGAGTTCAACTGAAAATCCTCCGTATGCATCCTTAAATACGCAATTAGCACAGGGCCTGAATGAAAGTGTAAATATTTATGGTAAGATTTAAATGCACAGGTGATGCCAAGATGGTTTGGTTTTATTAGCAAAACCACAGGACATATAGATAAGCAGCCGCAACCTCTAATTTGATGTCTGAAAGAGAGTTTTAGTGTCAGAAAACATTTTTGTGAGTTTTTAAAAAGAATTTCTTTTATTATGATTTGAAAGGCAGTTAAAGTGTACGATGTCTGAAGGATTTCTGTCTGTGTTTGGCTTAGACCAGTTAATTAAGCACACCTCTTCCCTGTAGGGATTCAGAATTACCCAGGGTACCGGCATTAGCAATTCCTAATTCATTTAAAGTGCAGTCTCCAGACGCCCAGGCTACTTAACCAACCCCCTTTCTGTCGGCAGCCAAACAATTGCTGGGTATCACTTTGCATCTGCTTATTACATAGAGCACAGGATTTACATGTACTGTTTGCTTTGTTATTCTTTTTTTTTTTTTCCCATTTTTGCATCTGAAAACAAAGTCTGTTCATACACCTAGTGAAGAGAGTCAGTCTGATTTATTCTTTAAAAAAAAAAAAGGAAATAAGATTAAAATGACTCTCTTAATGAAACATAGAAACAAATTCCAAAGTTTCAGACTGTGTATCTCTTCTCTTTAGGGTTTCGGCATGATGTAGAAGGTCCTGTGTTACCCCCGGGGTATTGATGAGCTGGCCCTTTGACTCCCAAGCTATATTTATCTTGCCTTTTTTTAGATAAGATTATATTCCGTCTTACTGACAGTGTAGAGCGGATGCAGGGACAAAACTTTTTTTTTCCCCCCGTGCGGTGGAATTAAATGAATTTGGTGAACCATGGGATTAATAAAGTTGGTTTTAAATGGCATGAAAAATTTTAACTATGTATTAAATGCCGATAATCTGGCTATCCATAACAATATCCAAACTATTGTTAATGTTGATTATTGAATGTTTGTTCACAATTCGGAAAGTGTCTTGCTTCAGCCTTGATGTGTAGCCCGATTATACAAGCCGTTAAAAAAAAAAAAGCTGTGGTCAAACTGGAGATTAATTGCTCATCTGTGTTCATGTAGATTAATAGACACTTTGTTCATCTTATGTTTCCTGGCCATGAACTGAAAAAGATGATAATTTCATATAAATAAGCACACTAGATGCTCAAAGGAGACGTGTACACATGAGTTGTGAATGAGGATAAAATTGAGTTAAGTTAATGCAAGCTTCAACTGGTGGGGAAAAAGTTTTTAAAAAATGCTACAGCATGATTTGTGGCAGGGCCACTTTTAGTGGTGGGGGGGGGGGGGGGTATGGAGTCCTCACAACAATAGTGCTGGACGCAGACATTATGGCAATGGCTATATTTGTGGTTGTCTCTGAAGGCTTGTTATGGTCTGCAGTTCATCAGTGGTAAAGTATAAATGAAGCCACATCATGGCATGTTCTCTCAGTAACACGGTTTGATATTAGTCTAATGGTATTTCTAACAAATGTAATTTTTGGTCGCATGTCGTAGTCGAAACTCTGGCCTGTTTGAACATGATGTGTGTGCCACTGTTGCCCGCTTGATTCCACATAATTTATTTATTTATTTATTTATTTTTATCTACCTCACATTTTGTCTTTTGAGTTAGTTTTTTTTTCTTTGGGGTGGGGGGGGTCTAGTCTTTTTTCCCCTCTTTGTTTTTTTTATTACACTCCCTGAGTACTTTGGCTGCCATAATATGATGCGCAAACTATCTTGTTTTGTGAAACTGCGTTCAGGAAACCTTTCATTATGCCCGTGACCTAATCATCGGCCGTCGAGCAGTCAGCAGACCGAGCTGATGTGCTCATCCCGATGGCTCATCAGCTCAGTTTTTGACAACCTGGTCACAAAAGCCTACGTGTCAGTTAGGCTCACCTCCTCCTCCTCCTCCTTTTTTTTTTCTTTCCCTCCTCCTCCTCTTTCAACATGTTGTGCCTCTATCACCTTTCCCGAACAACCCCCTTCAGCTCGAACAGGCAAATAGAGCAGGTATTTACTGTGGGTCCAAAGTCTAACTCAAGGGCTGTCACTGATGTGAAAGAATGCCAGAGCATGGAAGAACAAAAGATAGGGAGAGAAGCATGCAGCGAAGAAAAATGCGAAGAGTAGAAGGGATCGTCAGGAAGTGAAACTGTGCCTCTCAACTGAGGTGGACGGGGAAGTGATGGAGGAAGTGGAGGAACAATAGTGTTAAAGCAGTCACCCCCTTGATGGTTCACTCATGTCTTTCGCACATGGCTTATACTACAGCTTTTTTTTCCCCCTCTCTCTCTCTCTCTCTCTCTCTCTTCTTGTTTTTTCGATGTTATCTCGAAGGCTAAATAGTGTTGAGACTGATGGGAGAAAAAGACCGTGCATTAACGACAGCCTCTCTTGCTGAACCCTAAACCCCCCCCCCTGCTCCCCCCCTCCTCCCTCGCTCTGTATTAGCCTCCCTTTTCTTTTTTAGAATCTCTCTCCCTCACTCTGTCTGTCTTCTCTCGAGCCTGAAGCTCTCCCTCCCTCCCTCCCTCCCTGCCTGGCGTTCTTGCTGACTAAACAGTTTTGTCAGCTGGCAGTTGTGCTCAGGCTGAGGATTTGCGATAGCTTCTGGAGGTTGGAGCGAGGGGGAGGGGTGGTACTCCCAGGCAGCACTTGTTGCTCAGTGGAACCGAGAGAACGAGGAAGGGAGGGAGAAAGAGGGAGGGAAGAAGGGAGGTAGAGAGCGAGAGAGAGAGAGAAGGAGGCTGCAGGAAGGAAGGGGGGGTGGGGTGGGGGGTAAAGTGGCAGCAACAGCATCGCCCGACCAGTTTTTTTTTTTTTTTTTTGCGAGAGAGAGAGAGAGAGAGAATGCAAATGTTACACAGCTGAATTGCCTGTATCTTTTTACAACCAGATTGTGTTGTGACCGCAATCAAAGTTATATAGCCATACCGGAGAAGACAGACTTCAGTTTGTTTTGCTTTAACAGACTCGTCCAGCCCATGCCCAAAGTTTACCCCTGGGTGGTACAGTGTGTTTTCCACGTCTGCCACTTTTAAAAGACGAGCAGGAAAAAAAGAAAAGAAAAAAAAACCTGCCGAGTGCCTTTGTGTAGACAGTACTAATCTGGCTGGACTGGGCCATGCTGTTAGATTAACAAACCTAGTCCATGAGGATGAGACAAGCTGCCCTAATGACACCCTACCTGAAAAGCCTAGTGCATGCTGGGAAAAGAGAGGTGGCTCAGCTGATGTTGACGGCATCTCGAGAAGATTGCGTTTGACTAAATTTTTTTTTTTTAAACCCCCAAACTTAGCATGAGTATATTTTTAAAGCTTTTGCGGTTACATTCAGTTGCAAAACACATAATTAGAAGGGTGGGCTTTTGGCGTTACTCTCTTGCGGTAACCCCACTGTCTCACAGCCATGTTTTTTTTTTTTTTTTTTTTTTTTTTTTTTTTTTTTGCTACCTTTTCAGCGCCCTAGGTGCTCAATGCACACCCACATACACAATGACCTGCCTCCCCACTCACGCTGGGCTGAAAAGGTACCATTGTTTGTTCTGCAAACACGGGACACACCTTGTCTCCACAGAAACACAGCTCATGCCCCTACTTTTGCTGCTTCTTTGCTTTGTAAAAAGTTCAGCCACACACCATTTGCAGCCTCACTAGGACCGTCGCCCCCCCCCCCCCCCCCTTTTTTTTTTTGGAAAGAAAGCATCCCCAAGCGAGTGGTACACCTGTGGGGGAGGGTAGGTAAGGGTGGGGTCCATTAGCAATACCTGAAATGGAGGTGGAGAGACTCACTGAAGAATAGGATTGGGGCTTGGTGATGGGGAGGGGGACTGAGGAATCCGACACGCTGAAAGTTCAGCTGCAGTTTTTTCCCTTTTTATAAAAGTCTTGCTAAATACCCAGAGCGGACAAGGAACTGGCAAATATGCTGCGTCTTTGCTTTTTCAGAAACAATTCAGAGAAACTGCCATGTCATTGCATGTTGGTCACATTTCTTTAACCTTTATCACCATGCTGCTGTTTCAGCCAAAAAAAAAAAAAAAGACTTGTTTCTAATAAACAAGTATCAGCATGCATTTTATATAACTGAACAATACAAACAAGATGTTCACCATCTTGTCCATTTGCAGAAGCAGAATAACAGGGACAGGGATTTCCAGTCAAGTTTGTCTTCCCTAAATACTGTTTCAGCCTGGTCTTGCAAACATAAAGCAGTAGCTGAACTATGGCCTGGGAATGACTGTTATCTGGACGCCACACCCAAGCCCTACTTGCATCTCTGACTGCAGCAACAACTTCTTACTGAGTTCAAATGAACCCACAGACAGTTTACACATACTGAGCTTCAGTTAATGTCCCGCCATTGCAGAGCAAATGAAAAACAAACCCCCGCACCGTCAGGTCGAGCAATTTGACAGAAGACTGAGAAACCCACCCCCCCACGTGTGTTGGTACATAAGCATTAGAAAGATGGTGGACTCAGATGCAGTCAGTAGTAGTGTTTTCAAAATAAATGCCGTACAGTGTGATGCAGACCGGGCTGGTGAAGTGCTCGGGGCGGGTGGGGACTTGGCTATTTTAAGGTTGTACATCCAAGCCTAAATTTGGGTTGCGGTTATGTGGGGGCAGGTAAAACGTAAAGACGTGCCTGGCCCACTAGACTAAGGTTAATGGTACACTGTGAGCCTCCCTTGAGAAACAAATAGTCAATGGGCCAGGCTACGCTACCACGCCTCTGAGGAAGAAGACACAAAAGGGAGTGAGTTGGACTCTTTCTCCGGTGTGAAACCTGGCCTCTTGATCAGGATCTGGGCGCATAAAGGACAACCACAAAGCCCCGCCCACCTTCAACACCTATTCCATATCAGTAATTCACACTTATCAAAAGAGGCCTACTTGAACAACACTGGCTTGTTCAAGCCCAGCTCCCTGTGCCCTACCTTTCACATATTTACTCTCTCGCACTCGGTTTGTCAGGTTCCTTACAATGCAAGTAATTTAATTCCAAGCTCATAATCTTGTTTTATCAGCTCCAGAGTTGTGCACAGAGCGTTTTACGGCGGTAAGAAGGTACATGCAAACGCAATAAGGGCCGACTTGTCCGTGCCTGCCGTGTAGATTACAAAAGGGGTGAGCTGTAACCACCATTTCTCCAAACAATCTCAGCTGAGTCTTAGTCATCAGGAAGTCAGTTGGTCACCTTGTCTTTCTCCATCACACTTTGCCCTGTGACCTCTCCATCAAGCGGATCGGAGTGTTATCATTAACCGCTCAGTTAGGCTTCGGCTCGTGAACTTTGGTACTAAGTATCAGGGAAAGGAAAAAAAAAAAAAAAACGAGCGAAGATGGCCATAAAGTTTAGAGGAAGAAAGAGCTTGAGATAAGTAGGGTGTTGATAGGCTCGTAAGTGGGAAGCTGGGTCAAGGACTCTTCGAAGAGATTATTCCAGTCTTGTTTATAGTCACTATTTAATTGACTACTACAGTCATGTTTCTTTCTTTTTTTTTCTTTTGACTTATTTACACATGCAACAAATGCTGACCACTTTTAGAACAATTTAGGACATTTAAGACAACTCGGATTAAAATATCCATATACTACCGGTTTTCTGACGTAAATGAATGTAATTTGACACCTGAGAGCAATAGAAGTGAATTAAGTTGTTGTCTCAGGGGCAGGAGGAGCTCAGTACTTTAGACCCGTCTACTGATTGGAAGGTTATAGGTTCAAACCCCAGAACTGCCATGCTATACTGTTGGGCCCTTGAGCAAGGCCCTTAAATACTCAGATGTATAAAGAACTGCCATGTAAGTCTCTCTGGATAAGGCCGTCTGCCGAATGCCCTTGTCTTGTGTAACGAATTGAAATGAAGCCAAAAGACCAAGCAGTTTCATTATCATGGCGATAATAATATGGCTCCATCCTTACTTCCAGAGAGTTAGACAGATCTGATTTCTGAGTAATAAACATGACCAAGGGTTCAACATTCAGTGAGACTTCGTGTTGATCTCAGCAGTGTGTAATTAGTTCCGAACATCTGTGTGTGTGTGTGTTTGTAGCGGTTTCCTCCGTTCATTTCATCCCTTGGCCTTGGTTAGAAAATGGCTTTTCCCACCAGACTGCAAAACTTTCAAATGTTTGCTGAACAGGAAATTGGGGAAAACTGCCTGTTTCTTTCAGGATTTCATAATTACCGCGACATTTAGAGAACTGCAGACAGAATGAACGCAGAACATCCTCCGGGTTTGTGAGAACTTTGCTTCAGTGGACAAAGACTGACTCACCAGCCCAAAGTCGGCCAGTGATCTATGTTGCCTTCCTCTGTCTCAGTTTCAACATTAAGCGTTTTCATTCTCTCAAGGGTTGACTGTGTTGAGAGTTGTAACCCACCCACCAATCTGTACCCAGCCTGGTGCTGGCTCACATCTGATGGAACTCTCTTTATCACCCTGTTGGCAAAACATTGAGGGGGCCCATACAGATGGAAATGAGGCCTTTACAGTCCCACAGACGAAATGCAACTGCCCTAACGCCTCCGCAGAGTGCCATGGGATTACAAAAGGGACCGGTTAGTCTTGACCCCAGCCCGTGACTGCTGCGATGCTGAACGACAGAGATCTAGATGTTCCTCATTCAGCGCTCTCTCCGTGTACATTCTTTCATGTTGGTATCAGTTGTCCTTCACATATACATGCATTGCTGGCTTTTGAAAAGAGTTAACAGCTTATGAATGGCAATTAAAATAACACTAGTAGCACTGTAATGAATCTCGCAGTCTACTGATTCTGCTTTTGTCCTATACACTTAATGGCCTCTTGTGTGTTTTAAATTGAATCGAGTGCAAACGACAAGGCATTTTATTTCCCCGTATAAAGATTTCTGCACCAAATGATGCTCGGGTTGGATCGGAAATTTGGCGCGGGTGATGAAATCAAGGATGTGTAGTAGACACAGCTTTGGTCGCCACGTTGCAATTTGGCACTTTCTTAAGAAAGTCATCTGCTCGATCGGAGCATCCCGTTCAAACCTGGCGTGTTGCATCTTATCATGAAAACAAAAAAAATTATAGATAACCAGAGCATATTTTTTTTTAAAAAGCTTTCTGAAGTTCCAGAGCTTCCAACCCCCTATTTCAGATGAATTACTCCCTTGTAAGAGCATGTCCTCAGGCAGAGGCCTATGTACAGAGAGAGAGAGAGACGAGAGAGCAAGACTAGCACAGTGACTGTGGAGTGGCAAGAAAAAAAAACACAATGTGACTCTTATTTCAGCCAGAGGAGAGGAGGGGAGAGGAGAGTACGCGATGTGATGCCGCCGAGTCGCTTCAGTGTAACCGAGAAGTTCCAGCGTGCCCACATACCCCTGGAGTTTGATGGGTAAGCCCCACTGGGAGAGCTGGTCTGCCTGTCAATCAAAGCACGCTGCCTTAACAAACAGCTGGATACCTGGCCTCTCATTGGCTGAAGGGTAGTCATGTGATTTTGTGTTTTAGGGGGTAGGTCCTGAAATGTAGGTGGGTGAGCGCTTTCATTGCACCAGTTGGCTGATGTTATGGCCTTGTACTTTGGCCTCCATCCTCACTTTGGAGCTTAGGTCATATAACATCAGAACCGGAGCCAAAGTGCTGTGGAGGGAGGGAGGGAGGGAGAAAGTGAGGGCTAGATGTAGAGGTGTGTGCAATGACTCATCTGGAATTGCAGATAACATTGCTGTTGTTCTGGCATTAAAAAGACAGGTGTTGACTAAGTACAGTGCCATCTAGTTGCTGAATGAGTACTTTTTCCTTTTCTGCCAAGTAGCTGCGTTCTTCAGTGGAAGGGGGGGGGGGATGGAGGTCTTGCAGGCCACAAATCATGTGTGTATGCAAAAGTGTGTGAGGGAGAAAGAGAGAGACAGACTTTGGGATAGCCTCAGTCTCAGTCCAGATGAAGGGTGTATTCTTCTTGCTTTCACAAAGAGCTCCATTATAGCATGCTGTAAGAGGCGTATCTGCCCAGTGCTCCATTAAAACCCCCCCTCCAGCGGTTTTCCTCCGTCTCCCAAACAGACAAGGTGGAACCCACAGACGCCCGGCAGCACAACTCTACAACTTATACCACTGTTAATAGCAGGCTAGGCATCGGTCCCCTTAAACACCATGAAGGCACAGGGGTATGGATTTATTTTTAAGTCAAGAGGCATTTGTTGGGATCATGGTGCATGGTGGAAAAGCTGTCTGTGATTCCTTTAAGAAGGAGGAAAAAAGAAATTGAGAAAATATTTAGAAGGCAGACTCCTAGTCGGCCAATCTATAACCAGAGTGTTGTTACAGGAGACTTCTTAACGGCTACTGACAACTTTAAGTTTATATTTTGGGAAATAGTCATCTGCTTAACTTGTAGCATCAGTACCCCATAGCTCATCCAGGTTCTCTACAGGTCGTGTGCAAAACTAAAACCAGGAATTCAAGACTGCGTGCGCTCGGCGACCGTTATTGAAGTTTTGCAACCTAACGAGCATTGTTTGAAAAGCAGGGACGTTTAAATCTATTGAAAGGCTTTGAGATCCGCAGCTCAGGGAGCACGTTGTGTGTTCAGGGCATATTGGAGATCTGTTCACGTCGGCGTGTAATGGCTTGTCGGCTTAACGGGCCTGAAAAGCCCTCCGAGCACTCGCTCCCTCCCTCCATCGTTTTCTTTTCAGGTGTAGGGGAGGCTTTTGGGTTTTACCTCATGAAACCAGGAGCCACGCCTTACCAGGAGTCTCTTGCTTCGAAAAAGAGATTATCCTAAGCATCTTTAGTCCTTTCGTTTCCAGAGACATAAAGACGGAGATACAGCTGTGAGCTCAAATTCAGTGCGACTTAACCCCGAGCTAATCTTGGACTATTACATCTCTGTGTCCAGGCCATCAGCAAACGTCCTGGTTTTTCCATGCTAGTGTTGGGAGAATATTACATTCACACTCGCCTAGTCATCATTCACACCTGCCAAGTTTCTGTTTTTAATGCTGACTGAACCTTTTGTAAGAGTGTACCGGTTTCTTTCACTCACATCATGCCGTTTGTAGATTAGCGTCCTGGTTAATTCGAGTGTGAAATCTTTACTTCATCGTGTCCGTGCTATGACCTCACGCGATGTGCTTCAGAGAACAAGTAGAGCACGTGTCCGAAGACGATGGCGAAGATAATGTGTTAGTTTATATTATTATCATCCAGAAGTTTGTCTACTTGGCATGGACAGACTGTCCTGGAGGAGTGATTTACGGAGCGGAGCCGTCACTGCCGCCCTGCTATGAATGCACCATTTGTTGCAGACGGACAACTGTCAGAGAAGAGCGCCGAGGCCTGCAGCGTCCCCGCTGTCATAAATACAGCTGAGGGAACAGGCCGAGCAACCGGAGGAGAAAGGAGAAGGTGGGAGGGATTCCCATGTGCCTTCTATCTAGGAGTCTTGTTTCATTCATGGACCATGTTAAGCATGACAAGAGTGGTAAATGTATTGAATGCATCCTGTATGGACGGTTTAAAACCGTTCCATGCGATGCACGATAAGAAAAGACCTCTCCATGTCCGTGTCCTGTTGGGTGCCAAAAACAAAACGCCGCTCCTATAAATAGAGGATGTCAGACATCTGATTTTTCCTGCAGGAACATGTCTGCAAAAAACGAAGTAATCAGAAGAGCATCGGTGAGATGGACAGGGGGATTAGGGGCTCACTTTGTGTTTTTCCCCAGCGATTCGCACCGTCCCATGTCTCTGTAGAAGCCTTGTAGCCTGACATCAATGCCAGCTTATTCATTTAACATTTCTTTCCTAAAGGGAACTGAACATCAGCCTGCGAAAAGCCTGCAGTGTTTTAATGCATCGGAAGGATAGTGATGGTCTGTACGCAAGCCTGCCCGCGAACACTTGCGCACACATACACACTCGTACCATCTGTAGCGTGTGGAGGACAGTGTACGCTTTTTTTTTTTTTTTCTTTCCAAGGCAGCTGTCAGCGATACACCAATCTGTCAGCGCATAGTCTGCATCTGTACTCCTGCTTTGTAACTCATACCGTGTGTGTGTGTATGTGCATGTGCTAGTATGAGCATGCCTTCCAAATCAACCTTTGTTGATCTGACCCGTTGTCAGTCTCTAGTGAGGAACCCCTCAGCTTTTCTCCGCTCGACGTTCCTGTGCAGTTTGCACCGACATGGAGAGGAGGCTGAATTTGAGCCTGTCTCCTTCCCCTAGGCAGGCTCATATGACCAGACAACCTCTGCATCGGTACTCCGCTGAGAGCACGGCCAAGCCTGGGCAGCATACACACCATTCAGGCCCAAATAAAGACGTACTGGCTTGAGTGAGGGGGAAAAAAAAAAAAAAGTGTCAGTCTCTGGCACCTGTTGCCAAGGACCAGCAGTTTGCAGCCATGTTTAATTCCAGAGCCAAGAGCTGCTGTGCCAGCAAGCTAACGCACACACCTCATCAGCCGAGTGTCGAGCCTGCATGATGTTAAAGCGAAGGAAATGTATCCCGAAATGAGTTTATATTTGGCACGAACCTGTAAATTTGTTACGATTCATTGCCTATAAGTATGTAAGTGAACTTCACGCTTCCTGTTTAAATATACTGACGTTTCCAGTGTTGGTTATTACTGATGCTGTGTTTATTGTGCCACTTCAGTTCTAAAAGGTTTAAAGCCTTGCATTTTGAAGCTGTTCCAGACTTCAAAGGTTCATGAGAATACCAGTGTAGTAAATACAGCATAAATGACAAGATGGTGCATGTTTGGCTATAAACGAAAGGTTTTATTAATTTACTGTCGTGTCTGTTTCAGCATCCAAGTTAGTCGGGACCAGGTTACTGCTGCTTGATTTTCAATGAAATCTGAATCAGATTTCAGATGATCAGTGGACCGGCTTTCAGCCTAATCAGACTCGTATTTAGATGATTCTGTTCATGCAGTGAGTCGTGCAATAGTAAAGCATTCACGGGTTCGAATCATGCGACAGCCAGAAGCCTAGGCAACTGATTGGCCGTGTTTTCAGGGAGGAGGGGTGGCAAGCGACACTAACCATTCCACTCATGTCAATCACACGTTTCTTAACCTTCAAATAGTCGATGTGTGGGCGGGTTGAAAAGATGCTGAGGTCACATGTCACATGGTTGGTAGCCATCAACTCAATTCCAGTTGTTTTTTATACTGATCAGCAGCACCACTACTGCCACTGCAAGGTGAATTGAATAACATTGATTAACAATTATATATATCAGTAAACTGATGACCGAATCATGGGCATCCAAGGCTCATTTATGCCTTTGAGGACCACAGAAACAAGCCAATGCAGCACAAATCAACGCTGGGCATGATAGAAAGGTATCGGAATACCCGGTGCATCACAGCCTGCCGAAGATGGAGAGTTCAAGCCTCCAAATTCTCAGAGTCCAGAGTCCAAATTCCTCAGCTCCTATTCCAATCGAGCACCAATGGAATGCGCCGGACAAACAAGTCCGACCACTCCACAAATCCACAGCACCCAAAGCATCCGTCACTACGACACCACAGCACACCCCCAGAGGTCTTGTATAGCCATGCCCAGTGCTGCCCTTGTGGCACAAGGACAACCTTCACAATACTGAATATTTAGCAAACGTGAAGGTTATTTACTGGACAAATGATCTCATTACGAAAGCTGCTTGCCAATATTTATTGATCACCTTAATATTACATTGAAAAGAAATACTTGCATATAGTTAAATTATTGAAAAACTCAACATAAATTCCAGACTATACGTACATTACCAATAATAAATTGCAGCATTTTGCGGTTAAATAATTGCATAGTGCGATTTCGATTTTTATGAGATTAATTGTGCAACACTGTTGGTAAATGATCTTCATTATAAACTATTCATTTGCTGCACATTTATACAGCAAGCAAGCAGTGTTGAGAGATTTATAAAAAGAATGTCCATGACTTTGTCTTTGTTTTCCTCTCGAGCAAACCCGTGTGGATCACGTTAAATGTCTCCTAGATTTAATCATGTTTTGTTTAATAATTATAACGGATTTAACATTCAGTTCTCAATATCAAGCATTTGTTTAGGTTGAATTTGTTTCTTCTTGAAGTCATTTTGATGATTTTATTAAAAAACTTCTTTTCTTTTAAGTTCACTCCAGGTTTCCTGTCCTTGTTTCTCCTTGCAGATTCTGTAGAATAGAACTGATAAAAGAAATGATAAAATTGTAGAACCATTGTATGATGGAACCATGAATGAATGGTTCACCAACTTTGCGTTTACATCATGTACGACGGCAGCGCTTACTCGCACTGATCACCAGCTTGTCCGATTAGATAGCTGTAACTGAAGTGACTGATGAGAATTTACTGTTTGCTGAACCAGTCGAGCTGATCAAACTTTATCTCATCACCAGCACGTCCGTAGTAAAACATTAGCAGTCTGTTGGGGAGGATCTTCTGTAGAGAGGTCTGATGAGCATCTCTACAAGTCAGGCCATGTCTCCACCGCTTTCCTCTTAGTCTCCAGACATGGCCGCGGTGGCAGTGCTGCTCTCGCCATCGCTCTTTTTTACATTGTGTTTTTTTACACTTATGAACGGTTTCAGTCTAGCGCTTGGCTGAGGTTTGGAGGGGAAATATCTGGGAAGATGTACTGGAAGTTAAACACACAGAGACCACATGGTTTCTGAAAGAGAGAGAGAATATATTGAAGGAAGGCTTGGCAGTGAGACTCCTGCTGCAGGGCGTGAAACTTTTTTTTTTTCTTTTTTTTTTCTTCTCTTCTCTGCTCAGAAACATTGATTGAAATCAAATCCTCAGCCCCATCCTGAAGTCTGTTTTCCTATTTCATTATATTTTTTGTAGCATTAAATATAGTGTTAAATTAAACCAAAGTTTAGGTGATGCTCAGAGCTTATTTACTTCACCCTCACTGTTTCCTTAATCAGCAAACAAACCGAAAACAAAAACAAAAAAAATAAAAAGTACGTCTTGGTATGTGCGAGTGTGTACCCGTGTGTACGGTCTGCATTGATAAGGATGTTCTTCCCCTCCCTCTGCTTCACTTTGTCCTTTCAGTGGAACTAACACAAAGTGAGAAAGCGAGTGAGTCAGGCTGGGAAGCCGTTGACGTCGATCGTCGCCTTAGAGAGAAGGAAGGAACCGGACTTTCTTGTTAATCCAGATTAATGCAACAACTTCGATCTAGTGTGCTGCTGTACACTCCTACATCCACACACACACACACTTTCAGCTTTTAACTCTCTGTGACTACATCTGCTTTTTTTTTTTTTTTCATCGACTTGGAGAGTTCAGTCTGTGTCCAGCAGTCTGTGTCCCTTTATGTGTGTGTGTGTGTGTGTGTTTGGTGTTCAGTGTGAGGCTGAGGGTATGGGCAGGTGGAGAAGCTGTGGAGCCTGTGAACTGAAGAAGCTGTCGGTTCCTGCACTTGTCCGTGCCTGTCATCCTGCGCAGAAACGGCACAGCAGCATTCTTTATATATACACACACACACACACACACACACACACTCTCGCTCTGACTCTCTCTCTCTCTTTCACTCATACGCACATACACACGGTAATGCTCAGTGTCAATCGGTAACGTCCACCTCACACACGGACACTAATAATAACGTTGCTGTGTCTCCAATTACAATTATATTCTTGGCGAAAATTGCCACGTTGCTGTGTTTACGTTCGTCGGCGTAAATAGGACAGAATAAATTTATAAAGAGGTGCACAAATAGTGCAGGTCATTATTCCGCATGAAATCTTTTGGCACGGTACCTCGATGCATCTTCAACTTTACAGAGCAACACAACCTGTATTGGTAGACCGGCGAATAAATTTTCAGGCATTGTTTACACGTTTTGAAATATTAAAAACTACTAAAAGCATCTTAAGCATTGAAACGCCGTGTAACTTGTGCTATTAATTGTTTAAATATCTTCTTCTTCTTCCGATCTTCTGCCTCTACCCTCCAGTGCAGTAGGTGGCAGTATCGCACAAACCTGCCCGTAAACCCAAAAGAAGAAGTGATAGTCTCGCAAATTTGCAGGAAATGGAAGTAATTTGTATTTTTTTTCATAATCTGTGGTGGTGTTTTTTTTTTTTTTTTTTTTTGCCCCGTGTTTTTTTTTTTTTTTTAGTCAATTTTAGACTGTTTAATATTTGTAGGTATTTTTAAAAAGGTTAAAAAGTAAATCGTTTCTGAATTGAAAACCGATCAAATTGGCCAACAAAAGATTGATTAAATTGTACAGTCTTGTAACAGGTCGCACAGCTCAAGAAGCGTCTGCCGCTCAACCCCCACAAATGTGTTTGCACCTGGATGATGTGGAAGCATCATTTTCGTTCAGGTGTAAGACTGGCACTGAGGGTGGAATTCGGCTATGGCGGCTGAGGATCTAGATTGTATCTGATCGCATGGTTGCTCTGGGTTTCTGATCGCAGGGTCGTGCGTTTGAGGCCTCCTCTGGCGGGAGATGCCATTTATGGGTCCTTGGCCAAGGCCTTTAACCCTTTGGGCTGATGTAGGAATGGTATCTGGAATTAAATAAAAATCCTACGCCAATTACTTGTGGGAAAAAAAATGGGGAGAAGCGAGACCTAGACTAAGGATGCCCTGCAACCCCGGGCCTTCCTCATGGCAGGCAGGATGTCTACCACTGACCCACCATTCAACTTTCATACAACAGAAACCGCGCCTGCCTCCGAATGTGGATCACACTGCGTCTTCGGGACGCGCTCGACCCCGTTCACACCCGTACTCAGAGCTGACCACTCGTGACCTGATCACCCAGGACGCATGTAAATGTCAGGTGTGAACGGGGAGGCCAGAGCTGTAAAAACCTGCTGGTGCTTGCTCTCTTCCCGTTCCTGATACACCTGGACTAAAAATGTGGACATCTGGTTCACCCAAGGGTCGTGCTTTAAGAAACACGAATACTAGCATGTCATATCCAGATGTGTTGTGTAAAATATTCAGGAGGAGCACCGGGGTCGTGCGTCGAATGCCGAGTACAGTCGTGTTATACTGGGGTAATGTTTTGTCATTGGTATTAGCTGGCAGGCTTATTGAACAAACATGAAGCTTTTTACGGTTATGATGATGCACCGCTTAAGGCCCCGTCGTAAAGTGACCTAAATAGTGCACACTCTTGGTGGAAGCACCTAGGTGAAGGATGCGCAACAATTTTATTATTTTTTTTACCAGATTTTGTTTTTTTTGTAAAATAATTGCATTAATGTAAATCAAATGTAAGCGACATCATTATTCAAGGGTCGGAGCCAAGCGATGACGTCGACGACATTCCATCGCCAGCGCTAATCACAGCTGCGTGGTTCTGTTTGCTCGTTTCCCTGCATCCTCTGTTTCACAGCCTCACACACTGCTGGTATTCAGCTGGTTAGGCTGGAGATGAGGCAGAGACTGGGTGTTGTTTGTGCGTGCACATACACACACACACACACGCGCGCACACACATTGGCATGGCTCAAGACCTTTGCAACCTAAAATGTCTCCTCCACCCAGCCATTATAACTACCTCAGTGTGTCTCAATTAGGCAGTCTTACCAGCCACTAATCTGATAATCACTGTCCTCTCTCTCTCTCTCTCTCTCATCCCTCCCTCCTTCTCTGGTTCTTGTATTCCCCTCATCTCCCCGCTGTCCTTTTTTTTTTTTTTTTTTTTTTTTTTTTGTCTTTTTTTTCCCCCCTTGTTCCAAATTATTAGTTTTAAACCAGAATTCGTTCTTCACATTTTGATCATCATGGTCGGCTCCCGAACCGTTACACGTCCTCGCTCTTCCTCCAACTCCGTCTCCGTTGTCTCCTCCGTCTTTTCAAAAGCTCCTCCACAAAGACGATAAGCTCTAAATCTGTCGACTTCCACGTCTCTCCCCATCTGTATGTCGCTGTCTTTGACACTTACACACACACACACACGCACATTTGCATAAACATACAGACAGGAACCGAAGCTAAATGAAGGACTTCAAAGACAAATTAAGAAGAAAGAAGTCGAACAGACGTAGAACTGCAGGACAGATGCGTACTGGACATGACTGCGTGTTAAATTACCAGTAGAGATACGGAACAGTTTAGTGCTGCACTACTTACACTATAAGTTTATGCCCCCTGTGGCCCTGTATTGTGCTTCAGCATTGTAGCAAGTTCGTTCATGTCAGACTAACTAAGCTTATGTTGTATTGAAGGTGAATCTTATTATAGGTGATAATTTGTAGATGCTGTAACAAGGCTGCTTGATCACAACAGTCACAGTATATACACGCGCTCAAATAGTCATCTACAGCCATCATGCAAAAACAAACGGAGTCCAGTCCCAAACATGAGCAGTTTGGCAAAGCATCTCTATGAGGATTCAAACTTTATTGTTTATTAAAACACTTTATTAGGCGTCTAACAGTTTTTACTTCCTTTAAAAATCTGTGCGCACAAGAAACACCAAACAGACCATGTGGGTCAAACAACAAGTGAAAGTTTTATTATATATACACTTTTGTGCCCAAGTAAACTTTTTTTTTAAATTATATAAAAAGTAATTATGTAAATGTCTGTTATTTATAAAAAAGATTTTATAACCCACCTCCCGCCACTAATGTGACCTCATATAGGAGGAGCCCCCCCCCCTCCCCCATCTTGTTCTCTTGTGGGCGTGGCTCAGATGTATTTACATAGACTCTGAAAAGGTGTGTTTATAGGAGGAGTGAAATACAGGGAGATTAAAGTATGAAAAAGATGCACGATCTGAAGTGTTGAAGATTAAGATATTTCTGAAAGAAAAAAAAAAAAACTATTTGAAGTTCAACAACTACAGCGGGCGTTCAATCATTATTCGCTTGTTTATTAGGTTATCATCTATTTGGTGTTCATACTATGACATCACAGGCAATATTGGTATTAAAGGCAACATTTTGGTTATCATAAGAACCCTAGTGATCAATCATTATGATGTAATGAATATTACAACTAGGGGTTTGTTTTGTTGACGACGACGCACGTTTGTAATACTCTGAAATGTTACAGTACTCGCGCTCAGCTCTAATATTTGCATGGTAGGTTCACAGATTAAGCACCATTGTACGATTTATGGCTCTGTTAGACGCTCACAGGAGATGTGAATCGAGTGCCGTACCCTCATTGCTTCACTCATCGCATTAGACACACAAGCAGGTCTTGTGTAATAGCCTGGTGTCATACTGGGGAAGGAGTTTGCATGAGTTGACTTGCAAGCATCTTTGTCTTGTCTGTGTGTGTGTGTGTGTGTGTGTGTGTATTAAACCCTATCTGTGGTCTCCCTGCAGTGTGAGCCGTGGTTGCTGACGCTCGAGGTTCACGGCGGTCCTTCTGACTGGTAAATATCCCTCCTTCTCAGGCCGTGCCTCCTCAACCTCACACACAGCCTCAGCACATCCTCAACTTCTTGAAATACTATAAAACACAGCATGGATGAACCCTTACAGAACTTTGCTTCCTGGGCAAGCATGCAAAGTATCATTTGAAATTTTACCCCCATAGTGTCTGTGTTTTCTCTTTTCCACAGCATTCTTTGTCACCTTGCCGGGATTGTTGCTTTTTAAAAAAAAAAAAAAAAAAAAAAAAAAATTTAAACCTCAATTATATGAGGGTTTCAGTTGTTCAGCCGTGTCCAGTGCCTTTTCCGTTTCATTCCTCTGTGTCTCCGCTTGCTGCCCTCTTTTGCACGCAGAGAGACTGGACCTCGCACGCGTCCTGCCACGCTCGCGCTCATCCCCTTCACCCGAGTCCGACAGCATGCATGCGCTTGCTCGCTCGCTCGCTGCCGTTCGAAAGTGTGCAAGTGTCTTTCCGTTTTTACCATGTAGAGTGTTCCTGCTCTCATCCTGACATTCTAACCAGAACCAAAGCAATCATCAGCCTGCTGATGCAAAGTTATGTAAAGCACCGCAGGCGTGACGAGGGTTAGTGTCGTATGTTCACGTTTTTTTTTTTCTCACTCGGCAAGTGTCGAGTCTAATACCCTTGCCGGAAAAAATATTAACTTGGAGGATAGTTTTCAGGAGCTCCTCACAAGGTAGAGGATGTTGTCTTTAGAGCCGCACCGATCTTTTCCTGCACGTCATCGCGTGTGTTGGATCGATGTGAAGTTGGATCCGTTTAAGGCTGCATGAATCATATTTTCCGATCCACGGTTGTAGTTTGTATTGTTAGTGTGTGGTGTACGTGTGTGTATGGGGTGTTGACATGAATGCAGAAGACAAATTGTCTCATAGCCCCCCCCCCATGCCCTTATGTCTCATGATGTTTCACATAGCTCAGCAGCAGAGATTCGGTTACCAAAAGGATGTCCGTATCAGTCGGGTTTTAGGTGTGTGATGATACCCAGAGCTGTGGATTGGACTGAAACTGAAAGGTTGAATTTTGTTGAACATTCGACTCTTCTGCGAGATTTAGCTACATTTACACAGACAATAATCATTAGAGATTCCATTTCAACTGTTTACATGGATCTGATAAGATGTGTTTACACGCTCAAAGCATTAAATCATTCACACACTCATTCATCGTCTATACCGCTTTGTCCTGTATACAGGGCTGCAGGGGGCCTGGAGCCTCTCACAGGAGACTTGGGGGACGAGCGGGGTACACCCTGGACGGGGGGACCAATCCATCACAGGGGACAAACACATACACTCACTCACGCTCATTCACATGTGTGTAGCAATTTGGGAACGCCATTCAGACTAATTTGCATGCACACAGACCCGAGGAGGGGAATCGAACCTTGGACTTTTGAAGTGCGAGGCAACAGTGCTAACCACTACACCACAGAGCATTAAATCATTTAACCCAACCTTTTGTGTTATTATTATAGCTTACAAGAATTCAAGTCTCCTCTTTAATGGGTTAGATGCTCCACTATGTAAAAAAAATAGTAAGCCAGTGATTGGCCCTTATTTTAGATGCAGTGGATGATCGTGAAGGTTGAGGGTTGTTTTGTGCTCACAAAGATTACACATCAGGAAATGGAAGCAAAATGTTTTTTTTTTTTTTTTTTTGGAAACTCGTCGCATGACCTAATGTTACCCCTATGTGGCGCAAACATGTGCAGAAGGAATGTATTTATTTCGACAAGAGAAAAACGATCAAATGAAATGTTCACCTGTATAAGTTCAGCCTTTATTCGTCACATATACTGTAAAATTCTTTATCCTTTGCATGGAACCAGCTTGTTGTTCGTAGTCTGGGGTCAGAGCGCAGGGTCGGTGTTTATACGGCGCCCCTGGAGCAGACGGGGTTCAGGGCCTTGGCTAACTGCTTACTTTCCGACGAGTAATCATATTATCAGTTGCACATGATATTCACCTATTAAATCCATTCCGATCCAGTCGGACTGTTGTGTTTATATGACGCATATTTATTCTGATCGGGGTGATTTTCCTATTATTGGTGTAATATTAGTTTCTATGTAAACACCGCTACTGTGATTGCGACAGACGTTAAGCGAGCAGTGGTGTAGTCTCAGCCCTTGGCTGACAGGACACTGGATATTTTTTTGTACACTTTTCTGTCCCCGAGTTTTCTGTCAGAATCTTTTTGTAGTTGTAGTATGGTCAGGAAGGTCTGAGAGTCTACAGGCGAATGTCTGATTTCTTTCAAATTAGGAAGTTACACTTGTCTGCGTTTAAACTCTCAGTCTGACTAGTGTCCCAAGGCTTCCCTTGACCGACCTTAAGCGAGTGTAACCCAAGGTCATCTGCATGGATGAATGCACTTCTTGTAGCTCTGTCTTTTTAAAAAAAAGTTAAACATTTGTTTGCTCCGTTTTTGTACGAGAGAGAGGTTCTGGCGATGTGGAAATGCAGGGTTCCAGTCCTGATGCAGATGATGATGATGATACTGTAGATACAGTGTAGATGTAGCGCAGGCGAGACTCTGTCCTGCCCCCGAGGCGTTCGCGCCGAGGCATGCCGACAGCCAGAGAGAACCTGTTTGAGTAGCAACGGAGCGTAGAGATCCTCGACACAGCTGTCTCTTTAAAGGACACACATATTATTTTNNNNATATATACGCACAAGTCTATAGTCTTCTCTTTTTTAAACAGACTCCGGCAAAGAAAAGTCAACTCTCTCATCGACATCATGTGTAACATAAGATCAGCTGACAGCTCGTAGGAGATGTGTGAAAGGAGAAGTTTCAGCAGGAAAGTTATTCCTTCCTCACATGGGGTTAGAAAGAAAGAAAGAAAGAAAGAAAGAAAAAATAAAGAAGGGAGCATACTAGCAGCTTTAAGAATAAAAGACGATTAGCTCGTGTTTTTATTTAATTATTTTTTATGCACCGTGTCAGCGCAGAGACGTGGAAACCCTGCTCTCTGCTGGAGACGCTGCCGCACACGGCTGCCGAGTTTCTCTGCTCTGTGGTTGGAGCACACAGACACACCCAGCATTCCCCCTCAGCACCAAACGAAAGGAGTGGAGAGAAGGACAATGCTATCTCGACAGCCTTAGATGAGTTAAACAGTAGCCTGTGTGTGTGTGTGTGTGTGTGTGTGTGTGTGTGTGTGTGTGTGTGTGTGTGTGTGTGCGCACTTAGATAGCCACGTATGCTTGAACAGTTGTTTCTGTTCTGCTCTGTGGACAGTTCGAGCCAGACCTGGACAGGAAGCGTATAAATAAGTGCATTTTCCCACAGATTGACTCGGCTTATACATGTGGGAAAATAAAAAACCTCAGTTCATTTATACACAGAGTCGTGTGTGTGTATAGAAATATACGCATCAAGTGTTAACAGTACTAGATGTTAATAGTCGACTTTAGAAACGTAGCCTAGCTTTCTAGATATAGACACGAAGCATCATTATTGTAAGATTTGACGTTAAGGCCGTGTTTAGTTTAGTCAGCTCTGGTGTGCCTTTAACCCCATCTTGCGTCTGATCGGCCAGGTGAGGATGCACTCTAGTGGTGTGGCAAAATATCAGAGGAAAGACACGGAAATCCCTATTGATTGCAGTGAGAAAGTGGTTCAATCAATTTGAAAAACAGGAAGTGAGCCAGACAGGCTGGGCATTACGGGTGGCACGCAGCATAGTCTGAGGTTATGAGCTATTAAAGCTGACTTAAGCAAGGAGCTAACTTACCCAGGCAAACGACAGCAGCTGCTTTTTTATGATATATATAAAATAGTAAACTATTATATTTAGTATCATTCACATAGACACTGAAATGGCACATTTGGAGGAGGAGTAAAATATGGGACCTTTTAATTTAAACAGGTCAAGTTAGTAATAATTTGGAATATATATATATATATATGTATATATGTATGTGTGTGTATGTGTGTGAGCTGTTGGTTTACATATATAATATAAATTATTACATTTTTTTTGCTGTCACTGTATATCCATATTTGCCCGTTTTTGTAGAGGTTGAAACAGTCCAATTAGATGTTTTTGTTTTTTGTTGTTGTTTTTTGTCCCCTAATGTGACATCATAAAAGAATATTCCCTCCCCCAGCTTGTTGCTCAGCTCTGCTGTTCTCTTGTGGGCGTGGCTCAGCATGGGCTCATTTACATAGACACTGAAATGGAACGTTTGGAGGAGGAGTGCTTGAGCATTTACACACACGTTTTAGGCTGAGCTATGAGACATGTCTTACTGTAACTTGTTAAAGAAATGGTAAAATACGGGACCTTTTAATTTAACCAGGTCAAGTTAGTAATAATTTGGAATTTGATTTGAAGTTTCAGAGTATGGTCTTTAAAAAGCCTTGTGTGAATAAATCCTCCATGAGAGAGAGAGAGAGAGAGAGAGATGTAGAGAAGAGAATGGTCTTCTTTTTCCTATCACTTTGTCCCAGCCTGGCCTCTGATCAGCCTCTTTGACTTTTGCTTCTGCAAACATGCTTCTGCATTGATACGCTGATCTTTGCCCTCTGAGAGAGAGAGGGAGCGAGTGTGTGAGAGAGGGGGAATAAAGAAACGGAGGAGTGTAGATGGAGAGACAGCAGTAAGGCGAGTATGTGAGGAGGAAGTAACTCCCCTTTAATCCTTATCAGTGTTAAAAACTCGGGTTCGGTTGAGTTTGAGAGAGTCAGATACGATCCGTCTGGCCTGGCTGCTGGGACTGTGTGTGTGGCTCATCCCTTCCTGTGTGTGTGTGTGTGTGTGTGTGTGTGTGTGTGTGTGTGTGTGTGTGTGTGTGTGTGTGTGTGTGT
>JAQMYG010000033.1:29485326-29498413 GCA_030014215.1 Clariallabes teugelsi
TCAGCCTGAAAAATGACCAATTAACAGCACCTCAGATTAGAGGCGTTATGAAGAGAGAGAGAGAGAGAGAGAGAGAGAGAGAGAGATAGATGTGTGTGTGGATATAAAATACACTGATTTGCAGGCAATTTATTTGTTGGCAAAACGTCAACACCACATTTTTTAAATTAACATCAGACATCAATTAAAAGCAACAACAACCCGATCCTTTATTCATCTTTCGGAGTAATTTTGTCCTGAACCTCGCCCTGATGCTGCACCACCACCCTGCCGGCACAACAAGTGTGCATCCGAGATAGCAAATGGGCGTTGGTGTGCGTGCGTGCGCGTGTTTACTCGTGCATGTTGAGTTAGTCGTGAATGTGGCCAGGACAGAGACAGTTTATTATGAAAGAAGGATTGTGCACAGGAAACGGACGTCTTTAAAGCGCTTCCCTCTCCGTTGTTTCACATGTGGTATCTTCTACCACCAGGCTGTGATGGTGGAGGGGCGAGTACCTACATCCTCTGATGTTGTTGAGTCATGAAGGAGGAGGGGGTGGGCACGAAAGACACGAGAGAGATAAAGTACCTCCAACGGTTTCCACCTGAATGGACACTGAAAAAGACAAATATGAAGCTGTTTTTTTTTTTTTTTTTTTTGTATGATGCTGTTAAACACACAAGAGCTGCTGAGAGTTCGACTTGCTGATGAGTGAAGAGTTGAGGAACTGGTCTGTTTGCCTCTCTGCACTGCGTAATTGTCTCTCGGTGTGTTTGTGAGGCTCTAAGAATGTAATCTTCCTCCCTTTTCTTACTCACCGTCTAATCGAGTTGAGTGTTGTTATATTTATATAATGCACATCCGTGAACTGTGCACAGTCGTTCCCTAAAACTCTAGCAAAGTTTTCATGCTGTTGCAAATTGTGATGCATGAGGAAGTCGTCTATGTTGTTGGCAAGGAGGCCACCATTTTGTGCCAAAGCATCACATGGAAATGGGGGCAGGGAGGAGGGAGTCACCGTTGTCAAGGAGAGAGACAGAGGGAGAGAGAGACAGAGAGGGAGAGAGATCACAACTGACAGAGGAGGGCGGTCACGTGAGCTGATTGGTTGCTTTTATTTGCTTAAACTCCTCCAGCGTTGGTTACACTGCTAAACGGCCAGAGTTAAGAGTAATGCCCTTGGCCTGACATTGCGTTGGTAACCTGACTAGACAGCGCCCCCTGCCTTCACACTGTGCTGGAATGTCAGGAATGGACTTGTTGAGGCATCAACAAGTTTTATGATCCTTTACAGATTAGCTAGCTGACTTCTATGATTTCTAAAGAAACACCCATGATCCAATGGCAGGAAGCCTAGAACAAATAAAACCCGGGAGCTGAATTCATCACCGGGGAAAATGAGTACACTTGTTTCCGCATCGTTGTATTTGAAAGTGTATTGATTGCATGCTCTGTGCTTTTCTGCAAAGTATTTGCAAACAGATTAAACAGCTTAAACTTGTATACTTGTCCGGCATCAGTGGCGACCTCCATCCAATGGTTAGCCGCTGACATGGCAGGGTAGGTCTGCTGTGATTTGTTGAGCTCAGGGTCAGAGTCCAGACCAGAGAAAGAATCAAATCTCACCACATGGGTGGCCAATTCTCTGCCTGCTATTAATAAACTACGGAGTGAAAGATGAAACTAACAAAGCAGAGATCAAGATGATGATGGATGCCTTTTTTATTTTCTATTTTTTTCTTTTTAAATACATGCACCATTACAAATCCACTGTATATGCATAAACATAGCCAGAGAGGGTTAACAAAGAGCTGCATAAGAGATACACACACACACACACACACACACACACACACACACACACACACACACACACACACACACACACACACAGTCAATACATGTTTTGATGCTCTGTTGTCACTCTTGTCAGCACAGGCCCATTACATAAAACTTCTATAAACTTTGATGCATTGCCCAAGTCGGCTGCCTTCACATCTTTTTAACCTTCTTTGGCATGGAGCGTGGGACACGCAGGTAGACGAGAAGTAAGAAGATGGTTATAAAGAGAGAAATGTTAGAGGGTAGAAACATGCTTTAAATTTACGAATCAAAATGAATCATAATGACCAGCAAAATGAAGAGGATTTGCCTCTGGGTCCCTTCATGGAACATTGCCTATTCCGGTGCATGTTATCCATGTAAGGGCATACACATCAACTGGGATAATTGCAGGGGTTTTTTAGCCCATTAGTGCTTTTCCTCTCTGTGCGTTTTTTATCAGGACGCATGAAAAAGATCCCAAGGTCCAGTTTTACACGAAGATTATCCATCAACCAGGCACTCCAAACGAGCAAACCCACCCAGCTGGCTCGGGTATCTGATCCAAATCCTGGTCATTTAAGCATCAAGTTCAAATCTCAACCATCATGAAATGTATTTATAAAAAAAAAATAAAATAAAATAAGCAAACAAATAACTAGTGACTGATGATGATAGTGTAAGGGTTTGCATTTTCTTATAAATCATAATGTGTTTAGGACACATCTTATAAACACGCTGAAAAGTTCGACCATCTTTTTTAATTTGCAGGCACATGAAGATCCACGATAAGGATCCTTCCCTCCCGAGTCCCACCAGCCCTCCATTATCCGGTAAACGGAAACGTCCGTCTGCTGTGATTTCCAAGAAGAAACCCAGCCACAGTGATGATGGAGAACAAGCTGATGAGCCACCCAGTAAAAAGGTTAGATGTGTGGCTGTTACACGCCATGTGTTACATTTTCGCCATCTTTTAATCAGTGTATACGATGATAAACATCCTGGACTATGTGTGTTGACTAAGGATAAATCCAGAATACTCTTGTTACTGTTTTTAGGATACAAAAAGCTAAAGCTGATCTGTAATGCTAATGCTTATAATATGGATTATGTCTAAATTAAGACACCTAAAAATTTATAATATGCATAAGGAGTTACTCACTACATACCATGCATAACTCCGAACATAAGTGTGTCTGACTGACACTGCTTTGTCTGTGCTGTGTAGCAGGTTTTAGAAGACGGTGGAGCAGATGATCAGACGGCGAGCAAGGGGCAGGACGAGCAACTTCCATGTCCCATCTGCTTCAAGACTCTGAGCTCCAAACATGAACTGGAAAGTCATATGGAAACTCATCCTGACCATGCGCTTAGGTTCGAACAGCACCTACTATAACAATATTAATATAACAGAAAAAATATTCTGTCTTCCAAACTATACACACACTTTTACAGAAAGCATCAAAAGTTGTAAAAACAACAACTTTATTTATTTAAATTATTCCCTGCATTTGGAAAGAATGTATTTATCACTACGGTAAGAAAAGACTTTTTGTGGATATGAGAGCCGTGTTGATAGAGGACGCTAAAGCTTGGAGGTTTAGGCAGGACTGGAGGAGTTGCTGGGAGATTATGGAGGCATTCTTTGTGCTGAAATGGTCATAATTTAACACATCCAAGCCTCCTGCATACCAATCAGGGTGTTGTTTCATGGGCTTGTCTATAGCCTGACTCCTATAATTGCTGCAGTTTTCCCCATCATTAAACATTTTAATGACTTCTGATATCCTGTTTGTGAATTCTAAATTTGCGAATTAAAATGAGGTCGAATACCATATTTCAAGGTCAATTCAAAGTCAGTAATGTGAACGGAGAAGGGTCATACAGTACCTGAGGTGCTTCTTACGGTGTTTGTGGATTCTCAGTCGGTTTCAGAACTTTTAAACGGATTTATCCCTTCCCCCATTTGGCCCCTAGGCACCAGAGTTAGGGAGTGGTGTTGAGAGGAGAGAGGGAGGAAAGGGGAAGGAGGAGGAGGGGGGGGGGGTTAGTACCATGGAGGTTGTGTGTGTGTGTATGCGGTGAGGGGATTTAATGAGTCACAGAAGTAGACTTCAGGACGCATTCGGCTGGACCTCTCTCTGTTGGGGGTGGGGATGAGTATCCTTGGAGACATCACAGTCCAGAGACTCCGGCCCTAAAACTCACTCATGCAATCACGGACCTCTCTGAACACAAGTTAATGGGTAGCTTCGTGGAGCCGGTTCATTCTGAGGTGAGCCGGCCTGGATTTGGTTTCACAGAACCATTATTGTATGGAAGTAGAGCAACTAATCCCGTGTAATCGGCAGAGCTAGTTAAGAGGATCTACGCTGCAGTGAATCGGGTGCTGGGCATAAAACCGCAAGCATGCAAATGCAGGGATACATACTCGCATGATATGGACTTGTCATGCGTGTTGCACACTGTTACACGTCCAGACACACACTCGGATGCATGCAGTAATAAAGGGAATTAGCACTTTGGTTATACGAGACTCCCTCGGAGGGGGACGCTGCATAAACAAAATGTCTCAATGACTCATTACACAAAAGGAGAACAGGTTTGGCAGTTATGTTGCAGGGTTTTCATGACGAGCACTCAAAGAAATGTGCATCTCAGTTAGCTAAACTGTGGAAACACACCTGCCATAATGCCTGCCTGGTCACACTGTTACGGGTATGGGTGTGGTTGCGTGCGTGCACGCATGCACTTCTAGATAAAGCAGCTTACGGTCGGCACAGACACCTCACGACAGTGGTGAGAAGTGTGGGCATTGATAAGAGCTGTGTGCAACCGCATCCCCACTAGCCAGATGTCTCTCAAACAGAAATGGAGAACTGCCACAGACCGCCCTTTGTTTGTTTTATTTGCAGCTCCAAATTTTACTCCACGTTTTCACTGATGTCTTTTCCAGTTTAATAATATTTGATCATAGTGTTTCAGATGCATGTGTTAAGCATTTGATTGCTCCTCAACAATTATTAAATATTGGATAGATATAATTATTATTTTTGCATTTTGGATTGAACAGTCTTGCTTTATTACTCGTAGGTGTGAGCATTGTTGCATCTCATTTCGGACACATCGAGGTTTTCTCCGTCACAATGCAGCCATCCATAAGCAGCTGCCGACGGACCCCAATGGACACCCATTCATTCAGAACAACCCCTCCATACCCCTAGGCTTCAACGATCTGGCTTTCATCGACTTCTCCTGCCACAAATTCCCTCGCATTGCCCAGGTAATGACCGGCATTTATGTCAGTTTGTCAATATTTTCAGCCCCAATGATGTGTTAATTCGATATACTACTTCCTATTTAAACTGTTATTTAAATGTGCACAGGTTTGGTGCGAAACTAATCTACGCCGCTGCACCAGCAAGCTTCATCGTTTTGTGTGTGAGACCTGTGACAAAGCTTTCCCTTTAAATGTGGCGTTAGACTTGCACAAGTCCACCCATGACACTTCTGAAACCAAGCAAGAGTCTGCTTCCTCACAGCCATCCACTAAAGAGGCTGTCAAATCTGAGAAAAGAAGCTTCATGGACTCTCTGGGTTTGCAGCACATTTCTCAGGTCAAGCCTGAACCTTCGGAGGAGGATGCCTTGCAAGCAGAGCGAGACAATATTCGTGTGATCCATGTGGATCCATCCTCGGTCCAAAAGGACTCCAGCTTTCTTAGTGGGATTAGCCTGTCTCTGGTGGATCCGACATCTCTCCGGGGTCTGTCGCAGAACGAGGCACTCAAACTCCTTTCTTTGCAGCCATTTCAGACTAGTTTCCTTGTCCAGCCAGATGGTGGAATGGTAGTGAAGCCCGGTTGTCGTGAGACTGGAATGGAACTGGCTGACATACAGCAGATCCTCAAAGTGGCTTCTGCTGCCCCAAATCAGATCAGCCTCCCTCCCCTGTCTAAGGCACCATGCAGTGCGGTGCAGTCAAACTACAAGCAGATGCCCCCACTCAAGCCAAAGCCTCTGGTTGCTCCCAGGACCAACATGACAACTTCCACTCCTCCTCCACTTTTAAGCACCCAGCAGGCATCACTAGGCTGCATCAGTCCCAGTCTGCCACCACCCGCTGGGCAGTTCCCGAAGGCTGCTAAGGAATTGTCTCCATCTTCATCATCATCTTCATCATCCAATTGCAACCAGGCATCTATTGAAAAAATCCAAATGGAAGCCGATTGCATGGGTGATGCCCACACTCCCATGGACACGGATGACCAACAAATTAAGCAGGCAGAAGACAAGGTAATGGCGCCATCTGGAAAGAAGGCAGCAGGTCGCAAGGGGTCGTACCCCTGCCGCTTTTGTGACCAGGTATTTGCATTTTCGGGGGTACTACAGGCGCACATGCGTTATCATCTCGGTATCTTGCCCCACCAGTGTAATATTTGTGACTATGTTGCACCTGACAAAGCCACACTGATTCGTCACCTGCGCACCCACAGTGGTGAGAGACCCTATGTCTGCCGAGTCTGCCATTACCCGTTCACTGTTAAAGCCAACTGTGAGCGCCACCTACGCAAGAAACACATGAAGAGCACTCGTAAGGAAATTGAGAAAAATATCAAGTATGTCACCTCATCCACGACGGTGCCCGATGCATTAGATCAAACTGGCTCAAGTGACACTGTCTGTCGTTTATGTGGCGAGGACCTTAAGACCTACCGAGCCCTGCAGGTTCACAAGCACGTCCACAACGGCTTCCAGAGAAAGCCGTTTGAGTGTAAACGCTGTGGAGCGGCCTTTTTAGCCAAGCGAAACTGTATCCACCACCTACTGAAACAGCACCCTGAAATTAAAAAGCAGGACATAGAAGACCATATAGCTATCATCACTGTTCCTCCTTCACAAACATGTCCCATGCCTTCTCCACCCAATGGAGTGCCACCAAGCACATCACCCTGTCTAATCAAAGTGGAAGATCTAAGTTTCTATGGTGCAGATCAGGACCAACCGCTGGACTTCTCAAACAAAAACCGGGGAGGTAACAATGCTGGAAACATCAGTGCTTCTCCTGGAATCAAGACAGAGCCTACCTCTTATGATGATTCCATGGAGCCCATTGATCTCTCAATTCCCAAGAATCCCAATAAAAAGATGAAGGTAAATCCTAATGCAGTGTTGCAAAGAGAAGTAAAAATGGAACAGACATCTCTTAACATAATGGATCACACTTTTCCTATGGGCCTGCAAACAGATAGAGCCATTGAAGAGAAACCGCAGCAGCTTGGGTGCTATCAGCTCCCCACTGCCTTGACCACCATCTGTGCAACCAGTGCAGCAGGTCGTGCCGTGCGGTTAAAGCCCCTGCTGCCTAAACCAAATTCCACTGTTGTGAAGGAGCTCCCACCTTTGGCCTCCATTGCCCAGATCATCTCCTCCGTCTCTGGTGCCCCCGACCTCCTGAAACGGGACAGCCCTAACGGTAGCTGTCCTGACTCTGTCTCAGACATCTCAGCTGAGGAGCTTATCCAAGAGGGATCCAAAAGGAGAAGCAATAAAAGGCAAGCCACGAACACAACTAGAGAAAAGCCTGCAATGAATTCAACAGACTCTAATATCGACCTTGAGTCCAGTGGGGAATTTGCCAGTGTAGAGAAGATGCTGGCCACCAGTAATGCCAATAAATTTAGCACCTACTTAAAAACCAACATAATGGAGCTGGAAAGGAAAGAAGGAGAAGAGCCATGCAATGGTGACAAGAAAGAAGGACAAGATGAAAAACAGATGCAGGCCAAGCAGACCTCTCAGCCCCAGCAGTCCAAAGGGAAAAAGAATGCGTACTCAAACTCTGTGCAAAAAATGACTTGCCCATTTTGTCCCAGAGTCTTTCCATGGGCCAGCTCACTCCAACGCCACATGCTGACACACACAGGTAACACACAACCACCCATCTCATTCCATGGTCTTAGCATATCTGTATATATGATTATGTATGTGGCATAATCCGGGTCTATTCGTTGTGTGGTTTAGGTCAAAAGCCGTACCCTTGCCCTAAATGTGAAGCTCTGTTCTCAACCAAGTCCAACTGTGAGCGCCATCTTTTGCGCAAGCATGGTGTGACCAATAGAGTCCTCCGGCAAAATGGTGCCATGTCTAAATCCAAGGAGTCAGACGAGTGTTCTCCTGAGAGTGCAGGTAAGGAGAGATAGAGATATATAGAGAGAGAGATTTTTAGAACGTTTATTAAAACTACCTTCTTGCAAGTTTTGCAAAGTAAAGTTTTGTGGTTAAACTAGTTAACTCGTCTGTATATTTTTATTAAATTAAATCAATGATAGAAATCAGTGTTGTATTAAGCTGTATAATGTAACCTGTAACTACATTAAGTTTCACTTGGAATTAAGTGGGAACAAAATATGAAATATCAACTTGTATATTATTGCCTGAAATTGTTAACTGAGTCAGATAGCTGATTGTAGGAATAGGTATTTATTTCTCAACAGTGATTTGGGGAATTTTAATTGTTACGGAAAACACTTACTTTGGGATAAAGCAAGACATGTACAGTACATACAAGGAAAAAATGTACGCTTTAAATGTTATGTAATGTCATTACAGACATTATTTAGCTTTATGATTCGAATTGTATGCCAACCACACAAGGAATAGATGTCTAGTAAATGAAATTAAATAGAGAATTACACTAAAAATAAAATAAAATACAAGTACAAAAGAAAATGCAGCAATGTTTAATGTGTTTTAATTTTGTGTTATAGAGAGCATGTCTGAAACTGAGCTCAACTGTTGTGAGGCGATGGAGCTGACAAATTGTGGACCCGAAAAGCCAGCGGCATCGGATGCCGAGAAACCCTCCCCAGCCAAGCCCACTGAGGCAGCTGCAGTAAAGCCCCTCTTCCACCAGGGGGAGCCAGAACACCAAGATGTCCACGAGTCAGTAAAAAGGAAAAGCACAGTTAATGACGACGACACCCACAGCAATAAGAGCCTGGACCTGAACTTTGCCAGCAAATTAATTGACTTTACATTCTTAGAGGGTGAACCACAGCGGTCCTTTCCTGCTGTAGACAGTGATTCACATGAACAGGAAGAGTCCAAGCTGACCTGCAAGAGCTGCAACAAGAGCTTCAGATATGCCGCAACTCTGGCACGCCACGAAAAGGTCCACGTGTTAGAAAGCGCAGCTGATGCCGCTAACGCGGACTTGAAAACGGACGATGCGGCAGAGTCTTGCGAACTGAAAAAGGATATGGTAGAAGACGAGGTGGAGACGCTGGAGCGAAACGGGACGGCCGAAAGCGAAGGGGCGGGCAGTGCGATGGACAATGGCTCTGAAGAGGACGGGGACGAGAGGAGTGATGATGAAGGAGGTGCTACTGAACCAAAGAGCTGTGAAGAGGAGCCAGTATTGCCTAGGGGCAAAACAGACAAGAGGAAGAAGATATGCGGGGTGTGTGGCAAACGCTTCTGGAGCCTTCAGGATCTGACGAGACACATGCGCTCTCACACAGGTAAGAACGATTTCCATGTTCACTGTGTTATAGCTATATACATAGTGTACATATAGTGTTTTAATAAATGCTTCTTCCATCTTCTGTTACCAGGTGAACGACCCTACAAGTGTCAGACCTGCGAGCGCACATTCACCCTGAAGCACAGCCTGGTCAGGCATCAGCGTATACACCAGAAACCCTGCGGCGCATCCGGAGAGGACGAGGGATTCAGCGGGGGCTCGGCTAGCGAGAGGGAATCCACCCCCACCAGCACGAACCCTCCATCTGACAACGAGTGCGAAAGCATAAAAGAGAAAAAGCGTGAGTCTTCCTCGGCCACAAAAAGGGAACAGGAGCTCAATAAAGAAGCTTCTGTCATCGTCACAAAGAAGGAAGAAACGGCACCAGCTACACAGACACCCAAAGAGCCTCCAGCAGAGGATCCAGTCTCGGATTCACCCTCGGACGGGTTTCTGCAAGGCCTGCTGGAGATCCATTCCAAGCCTAACATCGAGCGGATCCTCCCGAACAGCGAGCCTCCTCTCCTCGGGGTGGAGTGAAGGAATAACTCCAGTGCCATACAATAAGTACTTTTGTACTGAGAAACATTTTAAACAGCAACAAAAAGACCATTTACAAGTGCCTTGCTACTTTTTTTTTTGTTTGTTTGTTGATATATCTTTATCTACTACCAGATGATTTAGTTGATTTTTTTAGAGTATTTTATAAAATGAATTTTTGTTTAGTTTTGAAATGCCACATTAAGCAATAAATAAATGAACAGTTTAGTATAATGATTTGTACATGATTGACAGACTGAACAGAGAATGGTCATACGAGCCTGCAAACAAGCCGGCACATGACTACTGAGACTACTGTGTGACGAGTATAACTGGAACTGCGCTTATTTTTCCATGGACTCAAAATCCAGCGTTCAGCTTTAGTGATAGAAAGACCTCCAGAATACCGAGTTGTGTTCTGGCTTTTTGTATTACATAACAAGAGGGCATGGTGAGTTACAGAGGCTTTACGGCTAACCCTCCGAGGTGTGCGCAACATATTATCTCAGCATATAATATCTGGGCAATATTTGCCTATAATAACATGAATTAGTTTCCAGCTATGCTGACCATGTCAGACATCCTATTTTAACCTTTTTTTTTTTTTTTTAACTAAGGGAAGCGCAGTTTTTTTTTTCCTTTAAAAAGAAAATAAAAATCTAAAGGGCTCAAGATGAAGCGATCTGTCTAGCTCTAGTGCGACTTACAAACAAATCTCAACAAAAAGAGACTCCTTCGTCCAGGTGAAATGTCTTCCAAAACACTTCAACTTCAGGCCTTACTTGTGTTTTCTTCAGAGGCTTTAGACAGGCCTAATGCGTCCAAATGCTAGTTTTTCTTATTACTTGAAAGCTGTCACCCTGCTGCCTCCTGTCTGGCTACAGCACCAGTTCCAGGACCATCATCCTCCTGAGCGTCTCTCCTAGTTGGATATCAGGTCAATCATATGATCACATGTGGAGTTGGGTATTTTTGTAATTATTTTATTTTTTTCTTCTTCTTCCTCAAATGTATAAACCTCAGACTCAAAGCGAACCTCAAAGAGCAGCAAACCGAACTGGCAGAGTAATTACAGCGAACTTCTCGTCTGTTCTCCAAACTAGTCCCCGCTGACTGGACGACTCCCGTTTACCCCAGTCGACCTCTGGTGTTCAACAGGAAACAAAAAGAAAAACACATTAGAATTGGTGGTGTGAGCACTATGAAACAGAGTATTAATAAGCGAGCATCACTCTGACAGGTGATGAGATATCAGACGACGTATTTCCTCACCACAGTGGCCACTGGCACAAGACGACTAGTGTTGGATGAACTTTGGGGGGGAAAAAATAATAAATGAAAAATGCAATCTCTAACTCAGTCTGCGTATTGTATTCTGAGACTCGGTTTCTCCTAACGCCTTTTTCTGGGTTGCTATGTGTGAGTGTGTTGCGTGTGTATTCACGTGTGTGTGTGCGTGTGTGTTTTCCGGTTGAGAATGCACACGGACTGTTTTAAATGTATTTATTGTAGCCCAGTGTGGGTAAAGAAGTAAAATATGGAGAAGCCATGTATTAATTATGCTGCAGAGAGAAATGTTTCAGATTCAATACTTCAGCAGCCCAGCTGATCTGGGTCTTATGTTTTTTTTGTTTGTTTTTTTTCTTTCCCTTAGCAATAATCACTATTGATCCAAAGGCTTTATGTAGATGTTTTTATGTTTTATAGACTCTGTGGTCTATTTCGTTTCCTTCTTTTTGGCTGTTGTTGTTATCATCACTATTATATTAGTTTGAATGAGATATGAGTTTGTTTTTCTCCTTTGATGTACAAGGCATATAAAACTGTGAAATTTATTGTTTTCCTGTTCTGGGTAATTATTTAGGGGTAGTTTTGCATGTTAACCTTTTTATGTTCTATTAAATGGGTATTTTTTTTTTTTCTGTCTCTTCCTTCTCACACTGTCTTGCTCTCAGGGTTTTTACATGATGCTTATTTGAAATGTACCTTCCTGAGTTGCAAATGTTCTCCCCGACTCTTGATTTTGGAACAAGTTGAACTGTCAATCACTACTTCTAGCACTTGACTGTGAATTAAAACGAGTGGGGTGGATATACTGAATCCATGCACGCCCACATTCCTCTTATCATTTTTGCTTATTTTCCATGTTTTTTTTTTTTCTTTCTTTTTCTGGTTGTTTAATGGTTCCTTCATGTCCTTTCTCCTAGAAATTGTACAGTCTTGCCAACAGGCTCTGGTTTGATATTAAAGGGAGCTTCGCATCGCTGCTACACACAAAAAGTAATTCTACTGGACTTGAACGGAACCAGATTCATCGATAGTATTTTGGTACACTACTCCTGCTCTTCACACGAGTGCTTTGAAATCAGAAATTTAAGCTGTTCTGTATCAAACCTTTAAAGCAATAAAATTTTATTAATGCAAAATGATGCCTTGTATCTTTTCTTGTGTGTGTAACTTTTCTCTGACTCCGAATTTGTAATGAAAGGAATAATTTCAACAGACTGATGGATTCATCTACATGCATATCATCTAAGAAGTTTACCAAGGTTATACAGTGTCTCAGTAGCCCAAATATAAACTGATGAGTTCACTACTGTTTATAGGATCTATCTATCTTTGGTCATGTCTTATCCATTTATCCTTCGGCTCAAAGAGAATGTAAGAGTGTGAGAACTGAACTGAACAAATTCAGCTATAAATATATTTATTGTGCTGTAATGGAGGGTGTGTAGTGTGCAGTAAAGTAGTAATATTCCATTAAATAAAATTACATTTACACAAAAGAAAATTATGGAAATTTGTATGGAATCCTGTCTATAAGTAAGGCAGGGGTAGCGTGTGTGGGAATACTAATTGGAAGGTCCCAGGACCACCAAGACACCACTGTTTACTCCTTAAATCTGAGGCCGATAACTCAACCACTTAGATGTATAATGAGATGAGGGCTTTGGCCAAGGGCGTCTGCCAAGTGCCATAAATGCAAATGTAAATATAAGTAACTGCAAAAATTCCAATAATGTGCATATATACAGTGTATGTATAGGTATATACTATAGGTATTATTGGAATTTTAAGTTAACCACTTGTTACTGATACTGTATCTGTACACACATATACTGTGTGTGTGTGTGTGTGTGTGTATATATATATATATATATCAGGGCTTGACATTGGCACCCGCCCACCCGCCAAATGCGGGTAAAATTCGGCTGTGGC
>JAQMYG010000033.1:29498513-29515223 GCA_030014215.1 Clariallabes teugelsi
GATATATATATATATATATATATATATATATATATATATAGAGAGAGAGAGAGAGAGAGAGAGAGAGATAGATATCTTACATCCTTTTATCACCCAGCTGTGAGTTCTACTGTCAGGTTTTTCAATGATGCAAACTCACCAAGGCCTTAAGTGATCGCTATTCATGATTTTTCCCTCTTTCTTCCTAGAAGTTGATGTTCCATCATTTCATTTGTAAGAATGCACTGAACACATCCTAACCCAATTCCAGAAATAACAGGAATCTCCTTAGTTGTCTGGCCAATAGTTTGACCCTCCTAAACACAATAACATCTTTTTTCACAACCGCAGGATTCATCTTAAAAAATAAAATAAAAAAAAAACAATCCTAAAAGAATTGTTGCAAGTGTACACTTGTATTATGTGGCAGCACGGAGGCTTAGTGGTTAGCACTGTCACCTTCCCCCTCCAGGGTCCAGGTTCGATTCTCACCTCGGGTAAACCTTACATTTAGGCATTTGGCAGACGCTCTTATCCAGAGCGACTTACATTTTTATCTCATTATACATCTGAGTAGTTGAGGGTTAAGGGCCTTGCTCAAGGGCCCAACAGTGGCAACTTGGTGGTTGTGGGGTTTGAACCTGGGATCTTCCGAACCGTAGTCCAATGCCTTAACCACTGAGCTACCCCTGGCCCAAAACCTTGCATAAATATATATTCTGTTCAGCATTTTTTTCACTACTGCAAAATTACAGAAGTGTCAGGAAGGACATCTGGTGTAAAACCTGTGCAGATCTGATGGTCCGCTAGGGCGACCCCTTGACAAGAGCAGTCGAAACAAAAAGCACAGACTCTGGAACAAGATTCGATATGGGTTTCTACTGTTTTGACATTTAAATTTATTTATGTAGTTTTGAAAACAATGTAAACTTAATTTTTGTATACATAGAATAACAGTTCTTTTTGGATGCAATGCTAGTGTCTGGCTGGCAGATTGTAAAGAAACATACAATAGTGATGTATATTGTTTATCGTAGAAATGTCTTCAAAATCAATATTATTATGGGATATAAAAGAATAATTTTGCTAAAAAAAAAGAAAGAAAAAATCAATATATAAATCAAATCAATGAAACAAAACAAAATTAATTATATAGTTGCAAGCAATGATGACGGGTCCAAGCACCCTGCTCCATTTGAGCGTATTAAGACCTACATAAAGCCATCTCCGCCCGGGTGCACCGCTCAACCTGCACATTTCAGACACTATATAGGGCTGATGCCAGTTTAGGCCCTAAATATTTGTTGAGTGCGTTAGTGTATGTGTTCAGTGTGAGAGTGTTAACATTTGTAATGTGTGTGTACTGTATGTATGCGTGTATTTTTGTGCATGCGTGTGTGTGTGTGCGCATGTGTGTATGAGTGTGTATGTGCGTGTGTGTCTGTGTGAGTGAGAGAGTGTTAACATTTGTAATGTGTGTGTGTATGTATGCGTGCATGTGTGTGATGTATGAATCTGTTTGTGTGTGTGTCACTCAATATAATGCCGCACAGAAAGTTATTAATAATTTTTCAGCGTAAGTTTAAGGCATTATGACCCGTTTGAGATATCAAAAATCCCTCCGCAATTTTGCATCCTCAATGTCTTTAGATCACATTGGCCCAGGTTGGTGGCAATCCTATAAATTCCCTAGGAGGAGTAAATCTAAATCCATCGCTTGCATGTTTGGGAACGACCCAAAATAACCGGCCTCCTGTTGAGTTGAGCACAGGACATGCAAAAGTTTAGGTTCAATGAGCTCTAAATGTGTACCGAGTTTTGTGTGCATACTTGCAAGTGTGTATGAGCTATGCAGGAAAATCTTGTGTGAGTGCCCCTGAGGGCCCTGGACCACGCGACTCTCAGGCATACTAATGGCAGCAGATCTCAACCTGTCTGCCAATTTTCATGAGTTTTTGAGCATGTTAAGACCCCAAAAATCCCAAAAGGGTGGGAAAAAATAAAATAATCCTTAGGAAAACAAGATGGTCCTGCGCGTCCTATGATGCAAAATTGCAAGCAACAAGGACGGGCCCAAACTCCACCCGGGCGCACCAGAAAGACAGTGCGCAAAGAGTGCATGTGCACTTAAAGGAGAATGTCTAAAGGACAAAAGTGAGAGTTTGGGTCTAATGAAACAGATTATAACAATGTCCACTGATGTGAAAAGGGACTGAGCATCTAAACTCTAATGTCTATACTATGTGTATATAACTATGTTTGTGTGTGTGTGTCTGAAGGTATTAGCTACGTTTCTGATTAGAGATCAGAAATCCCATTGCAATTTTCCATCCTCAGTGTTTTGAGATTAGATGGGCCGGGTTTGGCGGAAATTATAATGGTGCAGCTGCTTGTGTCGGTCATTGTTTTTATGGGGTGTGTAGTGTGTGTAAGATGTGTAGTGTGTGTGTTTATGATGTAGTGTCTGCGTAGGATGTGTAGTGTGTGTGTGTGTCTGTGTGTAGGATGTGTAATGTGTGTGTGTGTAGAGTGCGTAGAGTGTGTATGTAGGATGGTTAGTGTGTGCGTAGTGTGTATGTGTGTGTGTGTGTGTGATGGATGTGTGGTGTCTGTCTGTTTGTAAGGTGTGTGTGTGTTTGTGTGTAGGATGTGTAGTGGTTGTGCATGTGTGTGCATGGGTATAGGATGGTAAGGGTAGTGTGTGTGTGTGTGTGTGTGTTGTGCCCCTGTGCACCAGAACTCCAAACTCCATCTAGTGGACGTAGTTTAGTACTGCAGGAGTCATGCCAAATCCATGTCTAGTCAATGGTCTCATAAATGTACAATATTGTTGTGAGCCATTTGAGTGTCACAAAATCATGAAACTAAACAAATGTACTCACAACCAGTTGCTCTTTCTATGTAAAATGTTTTGAAACATTAGGACTTTCTACTTGTTAGAAATAAGTACCTTATTTTTCCTTAAATTAAGACTTTGCCATAGCAACACAATTGAAAAAAATAATAATTCCCCTAAGAGAAGTATATCAAATTCCAATGGGTGTGTTTTTCAAACAACGCAAAATAACTGACTTCCTGTTTAGCAAATGCCACAACAGCTGGATGAACTTTGATCAGCTGAATGACATCTAAATCTTTACTCGGGTTAATGCATACATGTGAAAGTGGATATGAGATATGCAGCTAGATTTCTAACAAAGTTCCAGGGGGCGCTGTAAAGACCCTGTGCCATGCCCGGGGCCCAGCCACACTGGCCTTTTTCAGGACCAGTTGCACTCTCTATCTGCAATAGGTTGGAGCATTAGGCCATTCCATTTGTAAGATAAGAGAGTATTATTTTTTCCTATCATGTCCATATTTAAAACCGCGCCATAGCAACACGAATCAAATTATCAATCAGCCATGTGTTTTCATTATTCTGACTGAACCAATCATGAGAAAGTAAGGGTCAAAATATTAAAGATTTCAAAAAGTGACATACTTCCTGCTGCCAGTTGGCGGCGCTATGACAGAAGCTCAGGGTAGTCATAACATGTGACCAGCTTTCTACTCTTAACATAATCCTAAGGTTCCATGTACATAACAGAAGTTATTAGCCACTTTCTGTTTCTTTTTATTTGCCATAATTTGAAAGCATCACCTCAGCTGAACCGATATCCAAAAACCCTTTGCAATTTTGCATCATCAATGTGTTGAGATCATATTGGCCTGGTTTAGTGGGAATTGTATCAATTCCCTAGGAGGAGTATTTCAAAGTCCATTGGGTGCATTTTCCAAACAACCCAAAAATAACTGACTTCCTGTGGATTAGACCTAATGACATGCAGCGCAAAAGTTGTTCAGCTCAATGAGATTTAAATGTTTACAGAGTTTTAAAGGTATACGTGCAAGGGTCTATGTGTGTGTGTGTGCATCATGAGAGAGATGTGTATGTGTGTGTGCACATGTGTGAGTGTTAACATTTGTGATGTGTACGTGTGATGCTGGAAAATAAGCCGCAGATGCTGGAAAATAAGCATCACACTATGATGTCACTGAACGTGTCGCTGAATATAATGTCACTCAATATAATGCCACACAGAAAGTTATTAAACTTTTTTCAGCGGAAGTTTAAGACATTATCACAGTTGACCCGTTTGAGATATCAAAAATCCCTCTACATTTTTTGCATCCTCAATGTCTTTAGATCACATCGGCACAGGTTGGTGGCGATCGTATAAATTCCCTAGGAGGAGTGCATTAAAATCCATCGGGTGCGTTTTTGAGAACGACCCAAAATAACTGGCCTCCTCTTGAGTTGAGTCCAGGACATGCAGCGCGAAAGTTGTTTAGCTCAATGAGCTCTAAGTGTGTACCGAGTTTCCTGTGCATATGTGCAAGTGTGTATGAGCTATGCAGCAAAGTCTCGTGTGGGGGCCCCTGAGGGCCCCGGGCCACGCGACTCTCAGGCATGTTAATGGCAGCAGATTCCAACCTGTCTGCCACTTTCCATGAGTTTTTGAGCATGGGCGTTTTAAGACCCCAAAAAAGCCCAAAAGAGTGGGGAAAAAATCCTTAGGAAAAAAAGAGGTGCTTGGGCCCTAAAAACAAGAGGTTCCTGTGCACCCTATAGTGCTTGAGCCCTAATAATGCAGTGGGCAAATCTATTTAATAGTTGAATTTTTACTATTTAATGCATTACTAATACTTGTACATTTTATCATTTTGTACATCTAATGCATTCATTTTGGTCCCAAATCAGAGGTGCCCTAAATACTGCATAAACTCACTGTCTCTCTGACTAGTGGCCTCTTACTTTGGCGCCCTCTGGTGGAGATTTAGTGTAAAACACTGCTAAAAAAAAAACCCAACTGCTTAATTAGCTTCGTTTTATGACTGCTTACAATTATTATTTATATACTTCAAAACTGTGAATGTAATCATATCGATATTACACAAAAGATAATTGAATCATTAATAGAAACATGTACAAAAGAGAAAAATACATGATTGTGTTTGACATTTTAAAAATAGTTGCAAAGTTCAGTGGCTACAGATCGCTGATTCTTACACGTGGAACAAAAATACTTTCCGTGCAATCAAAGTGGTCCTGAGAGTTTAGGAGTCGAAAACTGTTACAATTTTATTTGAGAGACAATAATCACCTCCTGCAGTCCTGCATAGCGCGTAAATGCTGTTTTCTCACAGAATTAATTAATTAAAAGTTAATTCCATATTTCTAGTAGCTAGCTAGCAAACTAAAATAAATTATATTTATAAATCCAGAAATAACACATAAACGCAGAGTTTAAATAAATATTTATTATATATACATTTCAGCACAAGTCCTGATTTCACTTTATTGTGCCACATAAATTCTTAAATTACCCTCTTGCTTACAGAGGTGACCAGCAGGCTCTCACTTTGGCGCCCTCTCGTGGATATTTAGTGCAATGCATTGCAATAGTCAATAATATGTACTGTAGCTAATTACACGCATGATGAACTAACTAACTAACTACAACAACAACAACAACAATAATAATAATAATAATAATTATTATTATTATTATTATCATTATTATGGGGGGTGGGAGGGGGGTGTTTTACCTGACATGCAACACATTCCAGTTATTCATAACTCTTTGATTCACAGCAGCATTAATGTAGTTTTTATATGCTTTATGTTGTCATTACTCTGTTAGTGTACATTTATTTATTTTTGAGATTTTATTTGTTCCTATTTATCTTTTAAATCAATATACTATATATGTACATTGCTAAAACTAGTAATTTACATCCATCTGTCCATTCACTCATCTGGAGAAAAAAAAACGTTACTTGTAAATGCATATGCAATTAAAAAAAAAAAATCCTAAAAAAAAAGGTTAGTACAAAAGAGAAATGATGATTTAGTCCAGAGAAATGATGATTTGGCCAAAGTCTTGCATCAGTTGTCCAAAAAAGGATTATGGACTACTGATCAGAAGAGTGCTGATTCTGCTGGGCCTATTAGCAATATCCTTAAAAATATATTGCTCACCTTGTGTACCTTAAGTTGTATACAGTAAATAACATAAATGTAAGTTGCTCAGGGGAATTGTGTCAAATGCCATAAATGTAAAAGCCTGAAACTGGTATTCAAGGCTCCAGGTTTGTAGATAAACTATCCATCCATCTAGGAACCTCTATAATCTGACTAGGAACCCGTGGAGTTCAGTGGTGACCATTGTATTTATTCCCAATTTTACAACCGGAGTAAAACCTCTGGTCAACATTCATATGCTCATTCACACAATACGGGCAATTTGGAAACGTTAGCCAGTTAGCCTAATCTGAAAGTCTTTGGTCAGTGGGAGGAAACCAGAGTACCTGCAGAAACATGCAAACTTTATGCACACAGACCTTAAATGGGAATTGAACCCAGACCCTGGAGGTGCAAGTCGACAGTGCTAACCACCACACCACTATGCAATCAGTGATGATGTTAATGTTACATCAATTTCTGCTGAAGTCTCTCACCACTGTAACACAAAAGGCTTTCATTCTTATGTCAAAAAGAATACACGATGACCAGCCAGGCTCCTTTTGGTCCATAGATGTACAGATGATTGCATCAGTTGTAGGAGAGATGAGAGAAATGAAGCGGTGATGCTCAGGCACCAGTGAGTAACAGAAGCTGGTGTGTTGGAGTCTTATTGTAGTGGCTTTCTATGTATAGTAAGAACAAGAACAGCTTAATCTATTTTCTTCTTTCTAGCAGAGTAATGTTCCTGTTTCTCTTTTTGTTTACTGCAGCACAAAACTTTGCATTGTGGAAGACACCTGTGCCAAATGTCTTTAGAAGTAATGCCTTTGTCCGTGCTTGGACATGTGTTTCTGCTTTCTGTCTAATAATCTCCTTAAAATCACACCTTTTAAAAATTAAAACTAATCTTGCCAAATCTGAGTGAATAAGTGAGTGAGTGAGTTTCTTTGGCCAGTTTAGTAGAACCAGTCATGTCTACATGCATGTTTTGGAAACCGTGAAAGAAAACCAGAGAACCCGAAGGAAACCCATAAAAACACCGGATGAACATGTCAAGCTGTACACAAACAGGAACCCAAACTCAGAATCGAACCTAGTACCCTGGAACTGTGAAGTAGAAACACTAATCACTATGCTGCTGAGCTTTAATTCATGTTTTTTGGTAACTAATTAAAACTGTCATGGTCTTGAGCTCATCTATAAAACCTCTCTCCAAGTGCCACATCTGCGACTCATCATCGTTTATCAAAATAACACACACGTCATGCTTTAAAGGAAGATTTATTTTTGTTTAAAGTCATCTTCTCTAGTAATTGCAGGATACAGCCTGCTTGCAGCAGTAAATTATGTGAGCTGCTTAAAAAAAAAAAAAAAAATTACATTTTAACCCCTTGTGACCTGAACATCCTCATATGAGAGACATTTTGTCTATGTTCTCTACGACTACATTGTCTGTATATCATTCTGTTATCCTCTTATGAGGACTGTTCTTTTGCAAAACCTCATTCTGTTTGAAGACATTGATTAAATTCAAAGTTATCAAGTGCTAATAATGGGAAACATTGAAGAGACATTGCAGTGTAGATCACACGGGTCACGGGAGATTAAAGTATACACAGGCATACTGTACAGTGAATACAGTATTAAATAGAAATTACATTCAAATGACTAGAAATCATGCTTTCTATCATTAATACAATTATAGGTCAATTTAATGAAAAGAAAAGTATGCAGGACTTTTGCCTCGGCACACTGTTGAGCTACGACCTCTATAGGAAAAGTCAACAAAGTATTCATGTTGTAATAAACTTAACTTACTGATTGGTGCATATGGTTTATTTTTATTAAAGCTTCTTTTTTAAACTTTGTGTAATGATCAGTTTTTATGTAATGATCAGATAATCATATGATTCTAGCGATTTGTAGGCAAAAGGGAATGCAAGTCTTATTTATTGTTATCAATTGAAATCCTGGTCAATTCTGCAAACATACAGTAGGAAGGCAGTGAAGACAGATGTGTCTTGTCTCTATAGCATAGAAGCATTTTTATGCCATTATGTTACATCACCTTCAATAAAAAAAAGTCTGTGAAATAGCTGAAATATATATGATATATGATCAGTTTCATGTTTCTGTTGCAATTTATACATTTAGTAATAGGCTTCCTCTTATTTAGCACATTGTCATAAAGATTAACCAGTATTTTATAACCGTTATATAATTTTTCAGGTAGATTTTTTTTCCATTGCACTGAACCAGAATGTGGAAATGGCTGGTCACACGAACAAATTGTTCATAACGAGTCCATGATAACAGCAAGCTTTTGTTTTTGTTTAACAGAGAGCTGTTCGGGTGAGTGAACATGCTTTTGTGTAATTAAACTTCATGTACCATGGAAAATGAATGAATTCATTTGCACAGATATATTTGAGGGGTAATGGAACTTCAAGCCCACTAGATGGCACACAGGTGAAAGAATAAACAGCTGATTATAATAATAATAATAATAATAATATTAATAAATACAGCTTATTTGTAACCAGGTCCTGGCTCGTGTTTATCATTAAGTTCTGTATAATAATTGAGGACATTACGTAATCTTTCAGTCGGCCCCAGAATTGCATTTTAGGGCAAATGGCAAACTTAACTCCAAGCCTTGGCCTATAGGTGTAAAGAAATAGAAGTTATATTACAGATGTACCATCAGTTCCTAGAAGTCCTATTGATCTTAATGTTTCTTATATCGAGTAATAGATGATATGATCCCTTCCTCCTTTGTCTTCATTATGCAGTTTGATGTGTCTGCTGAATATAAATGGCAGGTAGCATATTTACATAAAATCATTTGGAAGACTGTTAAATCGCACAAAGAATAATAATTAAAAACAAAAAACCCAACAGCCTGTAATACAGTACTTTGTAAAGGTCTTGAGCCACTCCTCATTTCCTCATATTAAATTTAATTAAATTATGTAGATTAAATGAATAGTAGTAATAGTAACAAATGTTTTACTGTGACAGGCTTCAAAGTGCCTAAAGATATACTATAAAACAATTGTTGTTTCTGTAACAACATGAGCAGCAACCTCATTTCCCCTCTCGTCTGTTCCAACAACTCTAATCACCGGCCTGATCATCTGTCATCATCTGCACATGTTTTTCACTGCTTCATGCTTTAAGTGAGATTTAATTTTATGCTTGAATGATTCATAGATCACTGTTTTGCTTAACAAATGCAAGTACAGGGACTGGACTGAAAACGAGAGGCAAAAACTTGCGCCTGAGTAAAAAAAATGTCTGAGTAAAAAAAAAAAAAAAGTCCTTCAGGAAGCCTGGAGAAATATTCCTCGAGACTACATTAAAAATACAAGAAAGTCTGACTCTTTGGAAGCAAAATATGAAGAAATGAGGGCTCAAGTGGCTCAAGAATTTTGCACAGTACAGTACGAAACGTGCTTCTGCAAGAGCTAGCGTATTACTGACACTACACTTAAGAAAGTTGTAAAAGTTTTAAAAGTAAGTTTCATAATGTTTTATGTATAGTTCTATACAAGTATATACACTAACTTTAATAGGAACACATGTCCACAAGTTCATTCATGCAACCAATCCCTGGGCAACTGTGCAATTTATTCAATCATGGAAGTGCACATGAAGAGCTTCATTTAATGTGTATATTAATAGTGTTATGGCAGTGCTAGATTCTAGTTGAATTATTTCAGAAAATCTTATAATCTTCTGGATTTTCATATGCTGTGAAGCAGAATCTACAAAGATTTGACAACGAATAGTCCAACCAACAACAAAAACAATCAGGTGGAAACTGCCTTGTTGATGAGAAAGGTCCAGACTGGTTCAATAATACAGGAAGACCATAAATAAGCTGTAAGTATCCCAGAATGCACAACCTGTCAAACATCACTTGAGGCAAATGGACTATGACAGCAGAAGACCACCCTGAGAAGATCACTCCTGTCACCATGAACAGGAGTCTGTGGCAGCAGTGGGCACAAGCTCACCGAAACTTGGCAGCTTAAGAATGGAAAAAGACAAGGCTATGTTTTCCTAAGCTTCGAATATCCAGGTTCAGACTGGTAACCATGACTAAGCCACTGATGACTAATGAGATTTTATGGCATGATTCTGTTTAAATCTTAGAGAAGGAGGCATTGATTGCCATGAGTGTGGGTGTGTATTTCTGGGGACTTGCTGTGATCAGGAAGTCGTAACACTACTACTATTTCTTGGACATTGGAAGGAATGAAAATATCGGAATTAGAAAGTAGTTTGGATATGATTCAATGCTTTGCAAAAGTATTCATACGCCTTAAACTGTTCCACATTTTGTAACGTTACAATCACAAATGTAAATGTATTGTATTGAGGTTATATGTGATAGACCAACACAAAGTGGCACATAATTGTAAAGTGGAAAAAAATATATTTAATTAATAGTGTGAAATGTTTAAAGCTCAGGATATTTTTTAATAACCAAACTTCAAACCTAAACGTCTCCATTTCTGTTTATTATTATTACTATTAATAAATAAAGCTTATTTGTAACCCGATCCTGGTTCGTGTTTATCATTAAGTCTTTAGTTCTGTATAATAACTGAGATCATTACATAATCTTTCAGTCTTCTCCAGAATGGCATTTTTAGGGTGAATGGGCAACAATCACCCTAAACTTAGCACCAAGCCTTGACCTTTAGGTGGAAGGAAATAGAATTTATATTACAGATGTACCATCAGTTCCTAGAAGTCCTATTGATCTTAATGTTTCTTATTTCAAGTAATAGATGATAAGATCCTTCTCTCCTTTGTCTTCATTATGCAGTTTGATGTGTCTGCTGAATATAAATGGCAGGCTGCATATTTACATAAAGTCATTTGGAAGACTTGTAGAAAGTACAAATATCTCACTGTTCAATTGCACAAAGAATAAAAAAAAAACAAGGATTAACAACCTGAAATACAGTACTTTGGTGTGATTCTTGGGCTTTGTGTTGCTGTTTGTTCACTAATGTTCTCAGCACGTTCTCTGAGGGCTTCACAGAACAGTTGTAGTTATATTGGGATTAAATTACACATGGGTGGACTCTTACTTACTAATTAGCTAACTTCTGAAGGTAATTGGTGCTACTGGATTTTGGTTAGGGGTATCATAGTAAAATGTAGGGGAGGTGAATACAAATGCACAACACAGGTTTTATTTGTAAACCATTTGAAAACCATTGTAAACATTTTTGAAAACCATTTATCATTTTCTCTCCGCTTAACAATTATGCGTCACTTTGTATCGGCCTACCATATAAAATCTCAGTAAGGTACATTTACATTTACAAGTTCAAGGGGTATAAACACTTTTGCAAGGCACTGTATATATAAATTGATGTCATAGTAAATGATATACCAAATACATTTCTTCCATTTAACAAAGGAATTCACACAATTACTTAACCAAATCCCCTAATACCAGGCGTGAGGCTGGAATACACCCTGGATAGTATTAGGGTTAGGCCCTAAAGTGCACCATGTCTGGAACATGTCTGTCAGTCCCGAATGAGCATACAGTAGCTTCTTCAACACCACCGCACTGGTGTCCCCGGGGGCTGTATGCTCAGTCCACTGCAGTTCACTCTGCTGACTCACAACAGTACAGCAATGCACAGCCTGATCTACATTATTAAGTTTGCAGATCGACAAGGAAGAACGATGAATGTGTGTACAGACTGAAGGTGCAGTGGCTAATGAACAGGTGCAAGAGCCAAGAACCTGTCTCTGAAAGTGGATAAAACTAACAAGATAGTATTGCTGACTTTAGGAGCGCACAGATTGACCACTCTCCACTCAGCCTCGATGGGTTCTCCACGGAGATCATTAAGAGCACAAAATTCATCCGTGTTAACCTGTGGAGAACCTCAAGTGGTCTTTGAAAACACACTCTACAAGCTAGAAGTAGCTCAGCAGTGTCTATTTTTCCTGTAAAGGCTGAGTGAAAGCGATCTTCAACTCACCCATTCTCACCACATTTTACAGAGGAACTACAGAGAGCACCCTGGGCAACTGAGAAGATCAGAGGGCATTTTCTTTCCTCTATCATAGACATTTACACCACACACTGCAACCACAAAGACACCAGCATTGCGGATGACCTCGCACTCACCTCATACAAACTCTTTGCCCTCCTGGTGTTTGGCAAAAGGGACCCTTCGGACCCTCACACACAGACTGAGTTTCTTGCCTCAAGCCATCAGACTATTCAGGGACTGGCTTAACACCACCGCCACACTCACTCACACACACATGCACACTAACAAACACATACTAAACACTTATAGTCAAAAGTTTTACTCATTACATATTTAAACTGCTGCCAAAAGATAGAAAAACAAAAGACTACACTGTATTGATTATCTGCATTATTGCTGCTGTTACAGTACACTTACTACATTTATTATTATATTGCAATATTTCATATTTTATTCACACTAAAAGTGTATACTGGACTTGCAATGTTCTTTATTGTGTCTGGTTTCTGTTGTACAAGTAATTGTATTGTCTTTCATGGTTTGCTAATGCACTTTATGTAGTCCTGTGTTGTAGTTAATAATGAGTTTGCAAACAGCGAGATTGAGGAGTGCTTGTACCGGAACGAGAAGAGGTGAGGAGTGGATGACGAGAGGAGAAATCACGAGAGTCATGAGTGGAGGATGGGAGAACGATACCAGTGCTGCATGTGCCCTGCTGCTCCTAGTTCTCGCCAATGATCTCCTGGATTACGAAGATCACTTGCCAACAAACTCATTCTTTTCAATCTGGCCAAATAGAAAATGCATTCTTGTTGAACCTCTAGGAAGGACTTCTCCTTATTTCCTTCTTTATTTCCTCAGCTACTCCTCAATCTCACCGTCACTTCGTCTATGAGATCGCCGAATACCAGGACAAGTTTCTGGAGTGGCTCTGGAATGAGTCAGGAGAGCTCTATGATGCAAAAATATAGAGTCTTTCTTATGAAGTCTACAGAAAGAATTGACATGTCCATTAATTCAGTAGCTTTTTGCTAAGATTGGTGAGATTAAAGGCTTGAGGAGTTGGAAGAGTGTCCTACAAGAGACCAAGATTCTAGAAAATCACCAGGAGTACGGCAATTTTTTCACCAAAATTGCTCTCAAGTGAGATTTCTCATCAGACTCCTGAATGTATGATAGGAGGAGAAGTTTGGGTTACTGGCAGTGCAGGTTTGTGTATCTTCCATTGCTTGTGAGTATGCTTCATTTATGTCCATGTGGGTTTCTCTCACCTCCCCAAAACATGATATTAGTTGAACAAGCTACTTGTAAAAGAGGGCATGATTGTCTATGTGCACGTGGTGCTCTGAGGTCAATTCAGAAATCATGGCCAGGATTATCAGAACATGCTCGGGATGCACTACCGCCTAAAAAAGAAATATGCAATAACTGAATATAAAATAATTAATTCACTGAAAGACAACAGGGGCACCATGGTGGTGTAGTGGTTAACACTGTCGCCTTGCACCTCCAGGTCTGGGTTTGATTCCCGTCTCTGTGTGCATGGAGTGCATGTTCTGCATTGTGTGGGGTGGGTTTCCTCCAGCAGTCTAAAGACCTGCAGATTAGGTCAATTGGAGTTCCCAAATTGGCCATAGTGTGTGTATGTGTGCATGTGTGTGTGCCCTGTGATGGATTAGCACCCTGTCCAGAGTGTTCCCCACCTCGTGCCCTAAGCCTCCTGGAATAGGCTCCAGGCCCTCCGCGCCCCTGAATACAGAGTGAAGCAGTGTAGACAAGGAGTGAGTGAAAAATGACAGGTAACTATTTGCTTTAAATTTTATGTTGCTGTAACAAAGAAAAAGCTTTGAGTAAAAACACATCTTGCAAAAATGAATTAACCTGACTGTTGTTTTTAATTAAGATGATAAATTACTTTTTACACCGTATTTGACAGACAGAATATAATAACCCAGAATATAATTTGAATGGTGGCAACAGAAAAAAGAAAAAAAAGTTATTTTCTGAGCAGCAAAGCAATTTTAAACACTCATCAATGAACACTGAACTTAAGGGTTAAAAAATATATACGTATATATATATATATATATATATATATATATATATAAAAAAGTATTTGCTCCCTTGCCTATACATTCATACGAACTTATGTAAATTCAATTCCTAATCCATAGGGTTTAATATGATGACGACTCATAACAGCTTTAACTCTTCTAGGAGGGCTTTACAAGGTTTAGAAGTTTGTTAATAGGAATTTTTAACCATTCTTCCAGAAGCACATTTGTGAGGTCAGGCACTGATGTTGGACGAGAAGACCTGGCTTGCGGTCTCCACTCTAATTTATCCCAGAGGTGTTTAATCGGGTTGAGTTCAGTCAAATTCTTCCTCACCAAACTTGCTCATCCATGTGTGTATGGATCTTGCTTTGTGCACTGGTGCGCGCTCGTGCGCACACACACACACACGCACGCACACACACACACACACACACACACACACACACACACACACACACACACACACACACACACACCTGTAGCTGAGGGTCTTGTTGCCCAGTCACTTGACAGACAGATGGCCTGGTGTCAGGTGTTAAAGCTGTTCTGCGTTTTGGGTGATGGCTCCTGCCACTCAGCTCATTTTCCAATCACTACAGCTGCAACTGAGCTTCTCTGCCAAATAACCTCAGTGTCAGTCGAGAGCTAGGATCGATGTTATTGAATATAAAACGTAGCCTTGGGGTAAAAGGAGTTGAAGCAGAAAACTAACTCAAAGTTGCCTCTTTGTTAGGTTTACAGAGACCCTCAGTCTCACCCAATATTGTCAAGTTCAGGTCATGAAGTATATTAAGTGCCCTAACGAGATCAGATTTCTAGTGAAGTCCACACGGCAGAAATGTATTTATATTTAATAAACCACAATGCTTATTATTAGGCTTACTGCTATTTCAAAATTCTCTGTATGTGTGCCTGTTTGTGCCCTGTAATGGATTGTTCCCTGCCTAATGCCCCAAGTCACCTGGGATAGGCTCCAGGCGTCCCGTGACCCTAAACACAATAAGAGATATAGGGGATGAGTGTTATGTTAAACTTCGATAATAAGTTTCCTCTATTTCCAGTTAAATATTGGTGTATGAAGTTATATTTGTCTCTATTCCCCTGTGCGTGTACATTTCTTCTTTTCTCCCTTGCTTTTCCTTACCGGTTACTGAAAAAGCATATATTAAAAATACCATTTACCCCACAGCTAATTGGGGTAACTAATGTTACTCCCATCCAATGCTATTTCTGTGGTCAGATAACATTGCTTCAGCCAGCTAGCACTTCCGTGAACAGTTCAAATTACCACGATTAGCAAACTCATTTGGCTAATGACATTGCAGGTAATTTGAATTTTACAAACCATGATTGCCCACATAGACCTTTATTTCATTAAACAGTTATATCATAGTTACTGTATGTAAGATTATTTACATAATCTTATTCTGCATCGGTGCTGAGCGGTTTGGTATCAAACAGCCAAAGGCCAAAACTACAGCTAGACCCAACAGGCGAGAGAATAAGATCACCACACTCAGGAGAGACTTGAAGTCCCTGAAACAACGTTTTAAGAAGGCGAGCGAGGAAGAAAAGCCCGCCCTGGCTGAGCTCAGGGTCATCCTCAGGAAAAAGCTCATCTCCCTACGTCGTGCGGAGTGGCACAGGAGGAAGGGTAGAGAGAGGGCCCGCAAGCGCACTGCCTTCATAGCCAACCCTTTCGGATTTACGAAGAAGCTGCTTGGGCAGAAGCGGAGTGGGATCCTCATGTGCCTAGAAGACGATATCAACCGCCATCTCTCTGAAACATACAGCGACCGGCAGAGGGAGGAAGACCTGGGCCCCTGCAGAGAACTAATTTCACCACCACTACCATCCAGCCAATTCAACATCAAAGAGCCAACGCTGGCAGAGGTCAAGAATACGGTCAGGGCTGCACGGTCCAGTGCAGCACCAGGGCCGAGCGGCGTGCCATACAAAGTGTATAAGCATTGCCCAAGACTTCTGCAGAGGCTGTGGAGAATCATCAGGGTAGTATGGCGGAGAGGCAGGGTAGCCAAGCAGTGGAGGTATGCCGAAGGTGTGTGGATACCAAAGGAGGAGAACGCAAGTGACATCTCGCAGTTCCGTACCATCTCACTGCTTAGCGTAGAGGGCAAGATATTCTTCAAGATTCTTGCCAATCGCATGACCGATTTCCTCCTGAGGAATTCCTACATTGATACTAGCGTACAGAAGGGAGGGGTTCCAGGCTTCCCAGGCTGCGTTGAACACACTGGAGTGGTAACCCAGCTGATCCGAGAGGCTAGAGAGAACCGAGGAGATTTGTCAGTCATATGGTTGGATCTGGCAAATGCCTATGGATCAATTCCTCACAAGCTGGTGACAAAAGCCTTGACGATGCACTATGTTCCGCAGAAGATCACAGATCTCATACAGGACTATTACAGCAGGTTTAGCATGAGATTTACATCTGGATCTATAACATCAGCATGGCACCGCCTAGAAAAAGGCATCATCACTGGTTGTACCATATCAGTGACGTTGTTTGCTCTAGCGATGACCATGCTTGTCAAGGCGGCAGAAGTGGAATGCAGAGGGCCTCTCTCCAGATCTGGCACCCGCCAACCGCCAATCAGAGCCTTTATGGATGACT
>JAQMYG010000033.1:29522632-29533068 GCA_030014215.1 Clariallabes teugelsi
TGAGGTCGAGTAATACAAGCATAGTTACACAACCCTGATCAGAGGCCAATAGGAGGTCATTTACTACTTTAACGAGTCAATTATTAATGATCAAATATTAATGGTCAATAGTAGAAATAGAAACAATCTAATCTAATTTACATATTTACAAAAAGAAAATGTACATGAATCACTTACCTGCATCATGTAACTCATGAACCGTGTAATGTTTTTAAAAACTATAGCAAACAAAAAGGACTAGTAATATGAGTACAAACAGGTGATTTGTATTATTAAACAGGTGACTGTGAGTGGGAACTGACTGAAGGTCATGTGATCTGGCTGAAACTCATGGGGATTGTAGTCCCAAATGTGAGTGTAACCTGTCTCTCTCTCTCTTTTAATTAATTAATTTATTTACACTCACTTAGTCATTAATTTATGGTAATTTATTATTGACTTATTATTGACTTTTGAGTTGCACAGTAAAATCTCTTTCAAGAATGTTGTCCACCCATGTATACAGTTTACAAAAAAGAGTAAAAATAAATAAATAAAAATGTGTGGGTGTAAATATTGACTTCTAGAGAAGAGAGGTCAGTTAAGAATGACCAGACTGGTTTGAGTTGACAGGGAGGCTACAGTCACACTTTTCACAGCTGTAGTGAGTAGAAATGTATCTCATAATACACAGCATGCCAAATCTTGAGGGAGTTAACAGACATAACATCAGAAGACCTCATTCAGGTCCACTCGTATCTGCTGAGAAATGGAATCTGAGGTTGCAGACTGGGCACAGACATATCATAAAAAAAATAAATAAAGTTTGCTCTAAATTATTAAAATATCCGTGTTACTGAGTTGTGTCGGTTCTACATCCTCTCCTTCTTGTCCTTGTGTGTAAGCCAAGGTGTCATGTTTAAATGAAATGAAGTTTTAATTCTAATCTAATGTGAATAGATTGATTAACCTCATAAAACACATTCATTATATGCACCTTAATTGTTATAATTGCAATGATAATATACAATGAAAAAGTGCACTTATTGCAAAGAATATGAAAAACTATAAGTGTAAATTCTCTCAGAAGCAAATAATGACATAAATCGTTGCATGTTTGCTGGTACAACCCCTGCAGTGTCTTCCCTTCATGCTGATAATCAAGGTTATAGTGTAGAGACTTTGCAGGCATAGAGAGTGTGTTTGTAATTCAGAGCACATTCACTGTTGCAGTGTGCAGCCACAACAAACTGCTGAAAAAGGTGAGATGTGTGACAGACTGTAAAATGGGCCATGTCTGGACTTTTTTTTCCTTCTTCACACAATGTGTATGGATCTTGACAAATCAATGTGGTGGCCCATGGTTCATGACACAGAACAGTTATAAAAAATAAGCAATAATTGGATTATCTGGAGCTTAGAGCTAATCAAGAAGTTATGTCAAGTAGTTCGTTTTAACTGCTGATTAAAACTTTAACCTATGATTAAAACTTCAAGCTGCGATTAATCTTGATTGCCTGCCATAATGGATTCTTTATAGGCTTTAAAGTAAACTGCAACAAATGAAAAATGTTCTTTGAGAAAGTCCTCTATTTTCTACACTTCATCTTATATATTATATATGCTGTAACTTATAGTCATTAGCTGCAATGCAATGCAATGTTAGGATAATAGACTTATAATTCTTAAAAAACTGTCAACATCGTTGTTTTTTTGGGTAGCCAGGATTTGGTTCTGCTTGAGAGATACGGTATGGATAAGAAACCTATTTTTGTTAAGGAAACTCTTACATACAGAAGAAAATGTCAAAATCTGACCACGTGACTGGTTTTCCCATGCAACCACACATGAAACATCCATGCACCTTTCCCCTAACCTATAGCATGAAATTGGTCTCTGAAAGTTCAGATCTCACTGAAAAATATGTCCATTAACATGTCAACATCAAATTGAAACCTTTCTGTGACCACAAAGCCTCTGCGTGTGTTCGTTAAAGCTCTCAAAAGGGCCGTGCTGTGCTCCACTCACATGAAAATGGGCCCTTGAGTACACACAGCAGGACTCAACCCACTGATCTTTGTGATTTATAATTATGGACAAGCTGCTGATTGCACCTGTCTGGGCAAGTCACATCTCCAATGTGCTGCTTTCAGAAACAGGCCAAACAGAGAGAGCGAGAGAGAGAGAGAGAGAGAGAGAGAGTAAAATGTGATGATGATGATGCTGTTTTTCAAAGGAGGCAGCTAAATTGGCTGTGCCATAGCCCTTAATTAAAGCCAGCAATGAAGGCCAGGGTGTACTTGACCTTCAGGAAGTTTTATTTTTCTCAAAGCCTTCTAATTGCAGAATTGACATCTGCACACTCACAGCTGTTTACCATAGCATAAGACATGTTCATGGTTTAATCATTCAGAGAGAAATTAGACCTTTAACATCAATAATTGGTGGCTTTTACTGGAGTCATTTACAGCAGTTTACTTTCAGTAAATTAGTGAAAACATTAAAAATTAAGGTTTTACATACACTGATCAGACATAGCATTAAAACCACTGACAGGTGACGTAAATAGCATTGATTATCTCATTACAATGGGACGAATCAAGGAGTATGATGTAGTAAGAAGCAAGTGAACATTCAGTTTTAAAAGTGGTGAAAGCAAAAAAAAATAAAAAATAGACCAGTATCAGAGAGATGTTGGAAATGGCCAAATTGTGATAACTAGATGACTGGTGCAGAGCATATCCAAAATGGCAGATCATGTGTGGTATTCCCAGCATGTAGTGGTTAGTACCTACCAAACATGGTTCAAGGAAAAAACCGAGTGAACCAACGACAGGATCATGGGCATCCTAGGCTGACTTATACATGTTGGGAGCAAAGGCTAGTCCATCACTTCAAATTCTACAGGGGAGTTACTCTAGCACAAATTGCTAAAAATGTAATAAATTAATTATTGCTGGCTATAATATAATTTTTTCAGAACACACAATGCATCACAGCGTCCTGCATATGAGGCTGTCTAGATTCAGAGAAGAGTAGTAGAGTGTCCACGCTGACCCTGCCGAAAACACCTACAATGGGCACATGAGCAAATGGATGAAGGTGGTCTGATTTAGCAAATCATGCTTTTCTTCACATCAAGTGGTTGCCTGAGTCTGTGTTCGTCCTTACCTAGAAGAGATGGCACCAAGGTGCGCTCTGGGAAAAAGGCAAACCTTGGATCCTGGCATTCATGGGGCATTCACTTTGAAGATGTTACCTCCCTCATCAGTTTTTTTTTTTTTTTTGCAGACACCAGTTGCAGCAGTTCAAAGAAATCATGCAAATACAGGTCAAGAGGTTCATGTTCACAGTTAATATTCACACCAAAAAGAAAGAAACGGTGTGATATCACTTCCTTGAACTGATGAGCCGGTTTGAGTATTTCAAAAAGTGCTGTTCCCCTGGGAGTTTCACACTCATCAGTCTCTCCATTTTTTCGCTAAAGCTCTTGACCTGTATCTTCATTATTGGCTGAATAGCTATTGAAATGAGCAGGTGTATGGTTGTTCCTAATAAAGTGGATGGTGAGTGCATATATGTATATTAGATGATTAAGAACAGTATAATGGGCAACTAGGGGATAGGAGGTTGCAAATGTTTTTCAAAAGTATATTTTTTTATAAATATAAATTTTAGATTTAAAGTAAAATTTTAAATATACTTCATGGAACAGTGTATACATATATATGCGCAAAATACTGTGTGAAAGTCCAAATTACAGATTATGTCTTGTTTAAACATTACAAACATCATTGAAATGTACAAACATCTGTGAAAGTAGACTGGTACTGCCTACAATTAAAAGATTCAGTGATGGTCCACAGTACAGGAAAGAGGAGAGAGCAGGTGCCTGCCAAAACCCACATTCAAAACAAATTATGTAAGACCTTTCAGGACAAAAAAAAACATCTGATAACATTATGTCACATTAAAAAACACTTTGTCTGCTCAATCAAGTCATTCTAATTTGCCTGTGAACCGTCCATGTTGTGTTTTGATCTGTCATTACTGCTAGTTAACGTGACTGCAAGCTTCCGTCAATGTGCTGACAGGTTCATGACTCACATCACCGCTGATGCTTGTCCCACTAGCTTCTGACACATGACTGAATCCCAAATCCCTATCTAATCCCTGATCAGGGGCACTACATGGTGTGTGGAACAAGGGATTCTAAATTAAACCCTACATAGAGCACTAGTAGTCCATTTTACACTATTTGGGATTCAACTAAAAAACAGGTGATTAGATGAGGCTATTCTAAAGCGGAGACATAAGGAGAAACTTACATGATTTGCAGGACTGTCTACCACCTCCATGGTTTATTATCCGCACCTTTTGGCTACATGTACCAACGAGAATTAAAAACTACTTTCACAAATAATATAAAATGTAAAATTTATAATAGTTTGAACAAGTCAAGTGGTATGTAAAAATAAAAAGAGTGTTAAGGGTGGTTTATTAATATTCACATTAGGGGTTGCATAGACTGATTCACTAGTTTCCACAATGCAATTTCGCTTATTTGGCATGCATCTCATCTTCAAAACAGCAAGACAGAAGATAAAGGATGTACTTTCAAATTTTCTAAACATTTTCAAATATATATTACCAATTCAACTTTTATTCATCACCAACATAACCATACACAGTACAACATGCAGTAACAGTAAAGTGCTTGATACAACTATCAATTAATGTAAAAATAAAAATATTACACTAAAATAAAATTTACATCCTGGTAAGATTTACACTTAAAGTTAAAATATAAAAGGTAAAAATATTAAAAAATATATAAAATAAGAATAAAATGTATAGAAATTTAAATTAGAAATGGAAAAGGACGAGTGGCAGCAGCAGTTACGTATGATTGTCCTAACATAAAGTAATGTGCCCATTTCAATGAAAGCAGTGCAAATACAGTGCCTTGCAAAAGTGTTAATACCCTTGAACCTTTCCACGTTTTGTCATGTTACAATCACAAACGAAAATTAATTTTATTAGGATTTTATGTGATAGAAGAACACAACGTGGCACATAATTGTGAAGTGGAAGGAAAATGCCTTTCACTGCATATCGTACTGTGTATGACTGTGTATGTGACGAATAAAATTTGAATTTGAAATGATCAATGGTTTAAAATTTTTTTATAAATTAAAATCTAAAAAAATGTATGTCCACCAGTGTGTAATTTAATCTCAGTATAAATACAGCTGTTCTGTGAAGCCCTCAGAGGTTTGTTAGTTCTAAGACGTTTTGTTTGCAGTTTGCGACAATCCATGTGGAACTGCTAACAAGACTTCTTATGGCTTTCTTTCAACGATGGCTTTCTTCTTGCAACTCTTCCATAAAGATCGGATTTGTGGTTGCAATGTGACAAAATGTGAAAAGGTTCAAAGGGTATGAATACTTGTGCAAGGCACTGTACATGAATGATGTGCAACAAGCTAATGTAATACATATGGAGGTAAAAGTTTGTTTAATATTAGGAATGTGTGAGTATGTGTGGGTTTTGATCCTGCGGGATGAAGAAAGGTCCTCCTAAATCTCTCTGTGTTGTCCTTCAGAGTGCTGACGCGTACCAGCGAAAACGAAAAAGAGTCTATTGTTGGGGTGACTGAGGTCTTTCACTATCTTCCTGGCCTTGGTCCAGCACCTCTTGCTGTAGATATAGTATAGGTCAGAGAGTTCAGGATGAATCACACCACACTCTGTAGAGCCTTTGTATTCCACCTGTCCTGCTGGGTGCTGTTCCCAAACCAAGGCTGTGAGGTTTCCCAACAGGATGGTCTCAATTGCCCATGTGTAAAAGTTTCTTGGCACCTTGGAGGGCATTATAAAGTCCGTCACATGTTTCTTAAATTGCTTTCTAAAATCTTCACTCACTCCAAATAAACTCCTCCACCAGTTATTGTTGTTGTCCTTTAAAGCCCTTAAAGCTATTGTGAACAAAGCTGTGTGAAAGAGTGCTTTCGGGGCTGCTAGTTATACATCACTGTTGAATCCGACTCAGCTAGTTTAGTGTCAGATCAATGACATGTAGTGTCAGATACATGTCGACTGAGAAAGGCTGATCCAGCCTGGGTTTTAAATGCTACTAGGACCATGATGAGTTGGACATGATGGTGTTTTATCTTCTGTGCTGTTATCGTTCATTAATTATCAGCGTACTGTATAACAATGCGACAATTTGTGAGTCTAAGTTAGTAACTGACTGTGCTAATTAAATAATTTAATTATTGATTAAAATGATATTAAAAAAAATCATTGGATTAACATTTAATTTCACCGTCAAATTACGTTGCTAAGTGAGCATTGAGACTGACGACTGGACCCCAATGCTACATTCCTGATTGTATAATGAGAACTTTATTTCAGGTCAGACAATAGATAGCTGCACTTGTTAAAAGATAGTCATGTTTTCTGAACCATCTGACATTTAGTCTGATTTGCATAATTTATTTCTATTAACATCTTCACAAACAGGTATGTATCCAGCTATATAAGATAGGGTTAGGGTTAGGGTTAGTATTGCTAACGTTAGTGAAAATTAGTTTGTTAGCTGGAATTGACTTTTTTTCCCTTTCATGAGTTTTTTTTCTCAGTTTCTTACAGAACAAAAAAAAAAGAAGAAAATACCTTTACTTGTCACATATCCATTGCATTAGAATGAAATGTTCCTCTTTATACACGGTGCAAAGGTATTAAGCAATCCCTCATTTCTTCATATTCTCTATACCGCTTATCCTGTACAGGTTCACGGGAGGCCTGGAGCTTATCCCAGGGGGCTCGGGGCACTAGGCAGGGTACACTTTGGACACTTTGGTGCCAATCCATTGCACGGATTCAATCCTCATGCACTACTGCAGTGATCGGCAACCAGCATGTGGCTCTTTCATCCCTTTGGCTTTGGAAAATAAATAATGAGTATTTAATTTAGATTTTTTTTTTAGATACATTTTTTTAAATGTAATTCTAAATTACAAGATTATGGTGATCTTGTAACATTAAAATAAACGTGTAAAATTTTGTGCCGCTCAAAATATGCATCCCAACCGCTAATGTTCAAACTCCACCGGCATGCGATTTATTGGGCTTTTCGAACGCAGGTTTTTTATTAGGTTGACAGCTGATTGCACGCTCCAGTACACGTGTTAAAAGAATGACAGCACACAGAAGCAGACGGCATTTTTGATTTGCTGCAGGTGGATAATTTAATTTTGGCTTTTTACTTCATAAATACGAGGAGGACTCAAATAGACTTCAAATAGAGTATTTTGTTTGAAAGTAACCTTCAACTCAGCGTCTTTTTTTCAGAGTTCAAAATGTTCTGTCACATGCGGAAATAAAATTGTGTTTTCTGCGTAGTAGTTCATTGATTTCATAAATGCAACACACTATCATTTTTTATACATAGCATAAAGATTAAAAACGCTATATATGCAGTGTTATCGTAATTTTAGATATCAGAAGGGTTTTGTGGCCCCCGGTGATTTCCTTTCTGTAGAAAAACTGTGGGGATGAACCAATCTTTAGGCTGTGGGGGGAAACCAGAGTAGGAATATTTTACTCTGACAGGCTGCAAAGTGCCTAAAGATACAATTAAAAAACTAGATGTTTATGTGACAACCTCATCAGCAACCTCATTTCCCCTCTCCTCTGTTCCAACCACTCAACATTCATTATCACCGGTCTGATCATCATATGCACCTGTTTCTCACTGGTTCATTTCTTAAGTTAGATGATTCATAGGTCACTGTATGACTTAACAAACAAACCAAAAAATAAAATAAAATAATGGGAAACTGCTCAGGGACAGGGACTGAACTATAAATAGGAGACAGAAACCTGCCAAAAATGAGAGGCAAAGAAGTCCTTCAAGAATCCTGGAGAAGACTACACTAAAAAATACAAGAAAGCCTGGAAGCAACGTATGAAGAAATGAGGGGTGGCTCAAGACTATTGCACAGTACTGAATATTAATATGTTATATTATATACTTTACATATTTAACCACAAGACAAGTGCATCTCTACGTTTGAATGTTTCTTGAATACATGCTCCAGAATAAGAAGAGCGCCTGGGTAATGAATATAAGAAAAACATAACTTTGGTGTGTTTTCTTCAAGTTTAGCAATTTGTTGCAAAGTATGTAAGGATCACAGAGTATATTACTAGCTTTGCCAAAGTATTTCAGATGTACTGTATTTCAGATACTTTTCAGATGTAAGGAAAGTGATTTTAGTTATTTCCCTCGTCATTTGGATTTCTAAACAGGAAAAAGATGTGACTGAGACATTAAGTTAACCGCAATGCTGTCACCTACATCAGCTGAGCAGCCAGTCCATTTAAAGCGTGTTATAAGATACACATATTAAACAGGGTGGCTCGGGAGTATAGACCTATAGAGGTTTTTCCTTATATGAATTTCGACATTTTTCTTTTTCTTTTAAACCAAAGATGGCTTAAAAACTAATAACCGAAGATGGATTAGAATTCTGTCTCATGTACACAAGATAGGATTCTTTATATAGTGGAGTGCATGCAGAATTTTACAGCATTTGCTTGTTTGTCTGTAGAGCCAGACGTTCCGGCGACCCTGGATATTTTTGTGTACATTCATTGCACTGTTGTTTATAATGTAGATGCAAATGCACTGAAGCTATAAATGTATAAATGCATTTTAAATTAATGATCATTTATTACTACCTAATATAGTAATATCCTGAATCAGAATTGGCTGTACTATGGAAAATACATGTATGTGACCATTCAGTACCTTTTTTTTTTACATAATGAAAATGGAAAAGAAAGTAAAAATAGAAATCTGCTTATATAAGACAAGAAATTAAATATAAATTTAATATATGACACATGGTCTATACATCCACAGCAACTTTTGGATTACTTTGGTCTGGTTCTTATTTAATCTGTTTGCATCCGGGAGCATTAATGAAGTAATGTCATCATTGTAAACATGCTTCAGTAATGTGCATATATTTTCTTTTCTAATGTGTATGGATATTGTCAGAGAATTGCATGCTGAATAGCCTCAATTCCAAAATTCAATTTCATGCTCCTGTAACTGAGAAATTAATATGTATCATTTCAAATCACCAAACCAAATTGGGCCATCCATAATGTGTGCCTTGTTTGTGAAACCCAGTGGTCCCTTTCCGAAAAAATAACCATAATAAAAAAAAATAATAATAAAAAAGATCCCAGGTGGTTAATAACAGCTGCGTTCTGCAAATATTGATAAGACCTTTTAGTGAGACTTGACCAGGTGACTAGACGAGCTTGACAGGAAAATGACATTTCTTTGAAAATAAATAAATAAATAAATAAATAAATAAAATCACTGGTCGTTTTTTGTCTATGCTTTTTTTTTCAGCTATCACTTTCCCAGAGATCCTGGAGGCTGCCATGGTGTGTGAGCTGTGAATGCGAGTCTATCAGAGAGTGCAATCATAAAAAAAAAAAAAAAAAAAGTAGGCTCAGTGGGGGTAATGTTCGCCTTAGACGCTCTCTCTTACACAACCTCTGCCTTTCCTCTTTCCTTCAGTAACGTCTCTGCTATTCCATTTTCCTCTGCTGGCATCGATTACATAAAGACTATTTGAAGGCTGTAACTGAATAACCTTCATGATCACATTCTACAGCTTCATAAAGGCAGTTTGGCAGTTTAAACCGATGGAAATAAAAAAGAAGAAAGAGAGCGAAAGAAATGCATATCTGTAACCTTGGTAGTCTGAGCCAAGATTACAACTGAGCACTTTCGACTGACGTTTATCAAACTTCAAATCTGTCTGCAAACCCTGGCATGTGATGAAGGTTATCGACTGCAGGCTGTCAGTGAGTGACCTCTGGAAGCCTTCTCCTGCCACTATCCAAACCCATGAAGGATCAATCTACAGAGAGATATGGACTAATGCATCGCTGTGACTGATGTCGACACGCAAGCCTTTCCTGTGATAGACAAAGTGAAAGAAATCAATAAGCAATTTTGTCCTTGAGTCCTCGCTGGATCCAGTAAAATCTATTCTCTCGTCTTTTCATCCTAACTTCTCAAAGCCGGTTTTATTGAAGGGGAAAGGCATAAAAATCATTTAGGAAGCTCAGAAAGAGAGGTTCATTAATCACTGAGCTGGCAAAGAATTAGTAAACTTCACAGCTTAGAAGCAAGTCTGACTTTTACACTAGTCAGTATCAAGTCTTTGCTGTGAAGCCGACTTTGATTAGCTACCCAGTTCTGCACCGATTAAGAAAGCTAAAAATATTTTACGTAACAAAAAGTACTAGCAATAGTATTACTAGTGTTAGCAGTGATAGTTTCGAGCATGGTTAGCACTGTCGCCTTGCACCTCCAGGGTCCGAGTTCGATTCCCGGCCAGGCTCGATTCCCGTCTCTGTGTGCA
>JAQMYG010000033.1:29538651-29553835 GCA_030014215.1 Clariallabes teugelsi
GTTTTGTGAAATACGATTTTATTCTGTAGCATTTATACGGTATTTTACTGTTAGAATTACGAACATTTTTTACAGTGCAGTGTGTTTTATTAATCTCTGTGGATGTGTTAGCTCGCCATAATCATGTTTATACAATTTAAAAATAGTATATATAAAATAACCGCACAGAAAACCCCATCACATCACATACATTGATTTTAATAATGATTTTTCTCTATGCAATGAAGTCTAAAGCCATACAGTAAATGCATCAACTGAACTGAAACAGAAATTACATTAAAATAATAAACATGCTCATCATAAAAAATAGCTTTACAAATAGTATACATTTCTATACATGTTTTTATTCAAAGGATCGTGTCCTTAGGGCCAACACCCAATTTTCATCATAGACTGTATATAATAGCATATTCTCTGAAATTTTATATTTAAAAAAAAAAAAGAAAGAAAAAAAATGACTTAATATACACACATTGTCCACAATGAGAAATTACTTTTGAAGTTTGTAACCATGTTTTTTTATTTTTTTTTTTTAAATAGCTGTTTCCTTACATTCTTCATTTTTCCATGAGTACATTATACAGAAGTTAGATGCAAGACAAAAAGTTAGGACACTGAGAAATAAAAAACCCAAAACAAACAAACAAAATAAATAAAACAAAAAAAGAAGCAGAACCATCAAAACTTGCCATACAAAAATAGAGTCCACTACCCGAGATGAATCAGTGAGTAACTGAGATGAGGTGATACTGCAGTTCATCATCCATTAAACATGCTGCGAGTGGAAATGCATGTGTATAAACATATCTGATGGACTCTTTTCATACAGACATGTATACAGAAGAAAGAAAAAAAGAAGGAAAGCTGCAATGCGATGGCACACAAACATACGTAATCAAACACAAGACTCCATACTAGTCCATAAAAATGACGCAAAAGCGAGTTAATTTGGAGATATTTCTCAGGACAGGTGTGGCCGATCTGCAGAAGTAATATGGCAGTACAGTGCTGAAAGTCTTTGGGCTAGTCTTCTGGACTGACTGAACGGGGTTTTGTCATTTAAGTGCATGTGCAGCACTGGTTCGGGGGGAAAAAAACAACCGAATGTTTGGACATCATTGAATTAATGAGGTGTGAACAGTAGAACATTAAAGTAAATATTATTGCAGTTGCTGAAAGCTGGAATGGGGGCAGCACACCTGAGGCGGTTATTACACAGCCAGCACTGTGAGAGGGTGAAAAAAAGAACGGGAATGAGATCGGGGGGGCTGATGACAAAGAGGAGGACGGACGGAATGAGCGAAGGACAAAGATGAAATGAGAGATAGAAAGAAAGAGAGATGAGTATGAGTGCAAACAGACACATGGCAGTGTTTGCCTCAGGGAAGCCACCGCAGCTACCGCAGCATCTGCTTTCCTCTACTGCAGAACGGGAAAATCCAATGAAAGGAAGAAATGCATGAGGTGATGAATGACGATAAATCTTCTTCAGTCTTACTAACAGCACTGCATTTGTTCTCTTTAACACTATGTTCCAATACCCCCCCAACACACACACACACACACACACACACACACACACACACACACACACACACACACACATACAGAAGTGCCAAAATATTTACATGGATTATTACACAGACAAAAAAAAATAGTTGTCAGACATTTACTGAAAATAAAACAAGCTGAAATATTCAAGCTGAAACATTACACATGAAGAACCATGATAATGCATCGTATAATGCCACGACAAATCATAATACAGTATATGTGTACTGTAAAACCACTTTAAAAAGCATATAATCAGGTCTCAGGAGTTCGTTTTTTATTTTCACTCTATACAAGCAATGTTACGCTCCATCCTCTGAACAAATGAATATTTCAAGGTAATCAAATGAACGCCAATGAAATGCTGAGAGATCGATAATGACTGGCCGTGAGAGATTTGTCCGTGAGCACGCTCTGCTTCGCCTCTCATCAGGACCAATCATACGTCTGCTCTCATTATCTCTCTAAAAGTTGAGTTATCAGCTCTTTAATTCTTTTCCCCCTCTTTTTTTTTTTTTTTTGAAGCTTTTTTCCAAAGTTTCATTTCATCCTTCCTTTCCCCCCTGACACTGCAGTGACAAAGCAGCGTTGATTTCCCACTCGACATGGCCTGGCGAGAGAAAAAGACTTTGCATAGGGCATGGCTTTGTGACAGACAGAAAAGTCTTATCCAATATTACATATACTGTAAAATACTTTTCATGAGAAATGTTGCTATGAAAGAGGGAAAAAGACAGAAGCCTGACCAATGAAGTATGCTATTTTTCAACTACAGCAGGTTTTATTGACCAAACAATTAGATCTAATTAGTTTGTTATATATTCATTAAGCAAAATCTAAACTCTCCCCATCTGTGCCGCCTGTAACGGTAATTGGCTGATTCTCTATGCCGTTCACTACTCTTGGATTGTTTTCAGGGTGAAAAACAAATATGCATTTAAATCCCATGTGCTCAGACTGAAAAACAATATATAAATATTCATAGATGCAATCATCTTACCTTTAGTTGTCAATGTCGGACACATGGTTCTCTATCTGAAAAAAAAAAAAAAAAAAAGGATTACAAAAAGCCTTATTCAACATACTCTACTCTCCAGGCGAAGACAAGAAAGTTAGACATCTCCCTTCAGTCCATCTGTTTTCTGCGATGACTGTGACCTTGACAGAGGATGATTGTCTGAAGGAACAGTCTGCTTCTGAAAAATATTATCTTCCATTAAAGGGAGAAGTGTTCATACCACTCGTGATTCATTCAAAGCTGCCCTTTAAATGCGCTAATAAATATAACGGAGTATGTGGCCTCACTAAACCAGAAACCAGGCGAGACAGTCATTATTCCTCTGAAGTAGGTACGAGATAGACGAAGTCACGTCTCTGAGTTCCTCCAACTTCAGGCAGCCTGCTGAAGCTCAATTAGCCCGAATAAAAGAGCCTCCAAATAACTCTATTAGTGTATTTCCAAAGATATCATCATTAAAAGCTGTGAAAAATATGATATATTAGACACTAAATATGTGCGCATGACTGCTTTCATGGTCACATTATCTGCATGTTCGCTTATACACTTAGCCACTCCCTTACTTGCGCACTCCCTGGCTCATTTCCTCCGTTTAACGACGCCGACTGTCTACACCTCGGCATCAGAGTCACCCTGTCTGTTTCTCTCTTAATGCAGCCGGACTGCACTTTGCACTTGCTATTAATTACTTGTGTGCCAAGTGGCATTGATAGACGTGACACATCTCTGACACAGCCCTCAGATCCACAGTCATGAATAATTCCACTGCATTATGTTTAATAGAGGGGAATAGAGCGAACCCTTGCTGCTGTCACCGGTGAACAGGACTATACTATCTCTCTGGCCCCCAAGGAGCTGACCGTACCAGATCAGTGCTGCCTTCTTCGTCGTAGTCATCCTCTCCTCCGTCAGTCATCTCTCCAGCTTCTGCATCTAGCGTCCCTTCGCCTGCCTCCTCGGCCGAGTTCTCTGCCGTCTCCGACACGGACTCCTCGTGTAGTGAGTCACAGTTATCCTCATATTTCCTCTGAGCCTCTGAGAAAAGGAGAGAGAGAGAGAGAGAGACATAGCATGAGAAAAAGACAAGAGCTGACAGTGGCATGCTGGAACAAAAAGCAGATATCAATCATTCCCAGGATAAAGGACCCTATCTGCAAAACTGCTAATTAGTCTGTAGGGACATGACATATGAAACTGTTTCGTAGACCTCTGGGAAACTTTGGAAAAGACTCCTGGTGCTTGTCCTTCTTTTTCCATGGACCATAGTAAGTGTCAGAAAGGCAAGTTTTAAAAAATCAATCAGGTTAAGTTCTCCTTAATATTCAGAGTCTACTTAAGCAGGTGCATAACTTGAATTTCTGGTTAGCGCATTTAAATTACTAAAATTTCCCATGTGTATTTCTGAAAATGCCAAAAAATTGCATCAGCTTGTTTCAGGTCATTTTTTCCCCTAAACTAATAATAATAATTTTTTTTAAAAATGCCCTGCAAAATGATGACACTTTCAGTTTGATCAAAGGGTAATTTTTTTTTTCAGTGTGTCATTTTTTCAGTAGAGTCTAAACCACTGCCTTTAAAGACAAACATGTTTATTTCACAACAACAACAACAATAATAACAATAATAATAATAATAATAATAATAATAATAATAATAATAAATAGTTAATGGAAAATTATATCTAGTCCCTTTTTCTGACACCTGAAATTTGATACAAGACATAAGGCAATATATTTTTTAAATTTAGGTTTGTATAGAATAACACAACAGCAGTAGTCTTTATATTAAAAAAAATACTGGACTGTATATTAAGGCATTGGTGGCTTAGTGGTAGGTTTCTCATCTGCCATGTGGAGCTGCCATCATTTTATACCTACAGTGACAAAAAGTGGAAAGCTTAGAAAGAAATGAATAAGCAAGTAAACTGCTCAGGAAAATAACAATTCTTTTAATTTGTTTACTTCATATCCTAAAGTAGTAAACTGGAAGCACTGCTTTATGTCCCAGTGAGACACATCATCACAAAATTGAGACCATGAAATTATAATGAGAGCACAGTGTGCTTTACGTACAAAAAAATAACAAAGACAAAGTTCTTCAAAGGACATGTGTCCAAGGTATAATAGCTTAAAAACTCATCTGCAGTAGTCATACAGTAGCTTAATTTAGGAAGTCTGCGTGGTCTTCTTAATTTTATTGCAGTAATAAACTTAATCAATAATAAATAAAAAATATTAAGAGTTAATTTACTCATTTTCTACACTGCTTATCCTGTACACAGTGGACAGTGGGAGGAAACCGGAGTACCCAGAGGAAACCCAACAAGCACAGGGAGAATATGCAAACTCCATGTGCACAGACCCAAAGTGGGAATCAAACCCTTCTGGGGTGACTATGATGCCCTACATTAAATTAATTATAACAAATTATACATATATATTTATTAACAGTCAAAAGTTTGAACACACCTTCTGATTGAATGTTTTCGTTTAATGATTTATTTTCTACATTCTCTAATAATACGGGTGATTTCAAAGCTATGAAATAACACATATGGCATTAGGTAATTAAGCAACAACAACAACAACAACAGTCGGTTGTTATTTTAAGACACAAAAAAGACACCATGATGAAATTGGCTCTGATGAAGACCAAAGACCAAGACTTACCTCTCCTGCAGCCTCAGAAATCACCACTAATTAACAGCACCTTAGATTAGAGCCATTATTAAGGCTTAAGTAGCAGACACATCTCAATATCAACTGTTCAAAGGATATAAATGCATATTTTTTGGATGCCTTCAGTATGGTTTTACAATGTAGAAAGAAATAAGAATCAGAAAAGACCTCGGAATTAGAAAGTGTTTCCAAACCTTTGACTGGTACTATATATTTTGCAATGACTTCAGACACCCTTTCACACATTTCAGTGTGTTTACAAAGACCAAAATGTGATTCAGGGTGAAATGTTGTGGTTACATTAAACTAGTAGATGCCTTAGCTGGATTTAATCCTGCTCACTCCTAACTCAAAACTGGGCTTTTGAACCTTCAGACTGTTTGATCTTTAGCCATCAGTTAAACTTTTTTTTTTCCCCTCCACAGGGGTTCTACTAATGGTAACATTTTTTAAAAGCTTTTTTTTTGTTTCATCAGTATTCAATGGCTTATTTATGAAACAAAAAAAGATATCTACAAAGGATTAGATAAGTAGCTAACATGACTGAATGGCAGCAGTTGTATTTTTAATGTGGAGTCATTAATGATTTATAATTATACATTTAAAGTGGTTATGTTTTGTTTTGCACTGCTGCTTCGGATTACCATTAAGGTCATGGACAGATGTGACTTTAAAGGGAGTTAATTAATCATTTCACTGATCAGACCAGTGAGGGTAAATAAAGTAAAAAGAAATCTATGAAATTAGATCCCTGCTGCTAGTCACTGATCGGATGACCTTCAGCTAAATCATTTCCAGAAATGCTACAGTAAGAGCTGATCTAGTGTTTAGAAAACTAAAGCTGGTAAATTGTGGATAATATTACGTTAATCTAAATGTGCTAATTGGCTCTGCCAGTATTTTATTTGATACTCTGTCCAGGGTGCTGAAATACCTGTTTCTCTGTGGTCCACCATCATCTGTTCAATAACATCACTCTTAAGAATCATTTATGGAATGTTTATCATTAAAGAGTAAATAAAAAATGTAAGTCCTGAGCCACTCCTCATTTCCTCATATTAAATATTAAACATTTTACTTTGAAGGCTGCAACGTGCGTAAAGATACACTTTAAAATTTGGTTGTTTATGAAATGTCCTCAGCACCAACCTCATTTCCCCTCATCTCTTCCTACCTCAGCATCACCAGGATACTAACCAGCAGCCTGATCATCTGTCATCATTTGCACCTGTTTCTCACTGGTTCTTGGCTTAAGTTTTTTTTTTAAAGATTGAATCATATTCCTCAAGACTACATAAAAAAACGTCTGGCCCTTTGGAAGCAAAATATGAAAAAAAAAAAAAAAAAAGGGTGGATCAAGACTTTTGCACAGTACTATACCTCTCTCTATCCTTGAACATTCAAGCATGCTACCAAAACATTTTAACATACTTGTTTAATATTATTCTGCATATATGCATTAGTATATATTTTGTAAATTGGAATAAACACTATTTATATTTGAATTCCATAATAAATATGGCATGAGAGGTGAGATTCCTGAATGCATATAAGCCAAACAAAGTCCTCTCCCCATTCAGTCACAATTGCTCTTTATATTAAAAAAAATAATAAATCCCACTCATTTCACCATTTTATCACATAAGCACCATTATGACATAGCGCTCACTCCTGATATCTCCTGGCCTGTCAGAAAGATTGATTGCTTGTATGTGATCTTCATTTACTCCCCATCTTCCTGAGCAACTCCTGTTTGTCTCTGACACGTCCCCACGTCCCCTCCTTACCCGCCTCAGCTCTCTGCTGCTTCTCTATCTTCTCCAGACGACCCAGAAGAGAGTCGATCTTCAGCTTGATCTGAGTCAGCTCACGCTTGATTGTCTGGAGCTGATCCGTCTTCACTGCAAACGCACAGGAAACACAGGCAACATCAAAGACATCATCATGTGACAGACATCTGGTGTTATTTCCATACATGCTTTTTATAGTCCTCATTAAATCCAGGCTTCCTAAACAGCACACATGCTGGATCCTCATTCACGAGGGGTTTTAATTTAACTCTTATCCTTTAATTCAACTCTTACAGCCTAATCACCACTGGCTTAGCCCAGATAAAAAATAACCTTAAGCAGGAAAAACAAGCTTTATACTTCAGAATAATATCTGCTCTACGAACTGATTCCTCAATGAAACGGGTCATATTTGATTAACATAATGATTTTTTATTTTTACACGGTACAGAATGAGTCTGGTTGACCTTATCGATTTTGAAGAGGTAAAGACTATATAAATGTTGTTCTTCAGATCCTGAACTATTGACTGTGATTTTTATAAATCTACTCCCTGAGTGGGGTCTGAATTGAGGGTTATAACCTTCTAGACACCTGGATCGATAAAAGGCCATAATTTAAAAGCAGACTGAAGAGCTAAATAAAGCAAAGACCTAAAAGATGACTTGGTTTTCATTCAGCAGCTTGAAAAAAAATAATAAAAAATTGGCCAGCAGTTTTTGGCAGTTATTGATTACTGGGTATGAAAGCACTTGTTATGCTGTTTTGTTATAGATCTGAAGAATATCTTAATCTAGATTTTTGATACTAGGGAATTGTATGCTGAGGTAGGTGAAATAGTGCTGCATTTCTCTGTATTTACTTTGACTTTTGCACTCTTTGACTTTGTATTAGTCCTTGGTTTTCTAAACTTCTGGATTTACAGTATAAGTTATGAACTCAGGTTTTACAATAATTTATAGACTACTATCAAACCCTCTTGCACCGGCATGATGAATCCTCATGAATCCTTAGAGATTTAATAGATTTACAGACTTATCCTTCAGGTGTTTGCATGTTTTGGAAGTTGTTTGGAATAAAAGCCTACAGTACAGTATGTCAAATTACTTGATGTTGATATAAATGTAAATGCAAGGAAGTTTGCCAAGTTTCTTCAAAGCAGCACTCTGGTATAGATCTAAAGACATTAATCCCAACAGACTGTACAGACATTCTTGGGGAGGGCTCGATACAAAAAAAAAAAAAGCCAAGTTTGTCTGACAATAAAATAAACGAAAGTGCATCAACTAGTATTATGGCATATACTGTAGTGAAAATACTTAAAAGGTACTTTGTACTTTGTATTCTTTCACATAAACAGCAACAAAAAACAATACGATACGGGTTCAACGATACGGGTTCAACAATTATTCAGCCCATTTTTGTACAATTCGATATCTTCTTTTCGAAAGCATAAATGGTTGATTGGTAAGCAGTTTATAAGTATGCAGAGATCAGAATCAGATTTCCTCAGGCAGCATTGTTGAATGATTTAAAAATTTACCATTGAATACAGTATGCACGTACTGTCTGGAATATACGTCACCTACCACAAAGAGAAGCCTTGGAGGTGCCTACAGTCGCTAATAGTAGTCAGAATGGTTTACTGTAGTATCAAAGGATTACTGTTAGCTAGACACCTCTCGCCCCAACCAACATTTTAGAAAAAAAAAAAACTGAAAACGCTATGGGATTCATATATCCACCAGCCACTTTGTTAGGTACACCTGCTGAACTGATTGTTAACGCAAATATCTAATCAGCCAATCACATAGCAGCATCTCCATGCATTTAGGCATGTGGACATAGTTGAGATGATCTGTTAAAGTTCAAACCGAGCATCATGATAGGAGCAAAGGTGATTTAAATGCATTCGAACTTGGCACGCAATATAGGCTGATCTGAGTATTTCCAAAACTGCTGATCTACTGGGATTTTCACGCACAAAAATCTCTAGGGTTTTACAGAGAAGAGCAAATATCCAGTGAGCGGCAGACAAAAACTTGTCTCTGGGAGACAAAAACTCTTGCTGATGCCAGAGGTCAGAGGAGAACGGTCAGAAAGGCAGCAGTACCTCAAATAGCATCTTGTTATGCTCTGAATGCACAACACATTAAACCTTGAAGCAGATGGGCTACAGAAGCAGAAGACCACATTGGATGACACTCCTGATAGATGATTTCTCCAGCGACATTCAGATGGTAGAATCAGAATTTGGTGTAAACAACATGCAAACATTGATCCCTTCTGCCTTGTACGTATCAACGGTTTAGGATGATGGTGTAATAGATGTGAGGGGGCCAAGTGTTTTCTTGGCACACTCTGGGCCCCGTGGTACCATTGTTTAAATGCTGATCATGTCCATCCCTTTTTAACTGCAGGATAATGCGCCATGTCACACAGCTAAACTCATCATAGACTGGTTTCTTGAACATGACAGTGAGTTCACTGGACTCAAATGCCCTCCACAGTCACTATCCAATAGAGCACATTCGGGATGTGGTGGAAACGGGAGAATCACATGATGGACCCGCAGCCGACAAATCTGCATGATGTTATCATATCAATATGGACCAAAATCTCTGAGGAATGTTTCCAGCACCTGTTTGCTTGTTTGCTCATGTACTGTACATCACCTTGACAAAAACCCCTGGACTACTTCCATGAATCGCAAAAAAAAAAAAAACTGCCAGTGTAGTCTGATAAAAATTGACGCAGCTCTCATCAGCTAAAAACAGGCCTGTGTATCTGTCCACTGATGTCAGCTTAGTATCAAGTGTCAGCTTTTATCCTCCGCCAACACAGTGCACAGAAGTAGCTTGGAAGTAACAGATTAATATATAGTAAAAAAAAAAAAAAAAAAAAGAAAAGGGAAAAATATATAGTCTTGCCTCTGCCTGCAGTCGGGGTGATGACAGTGATCATATGTAGGCGGGCAGCGACTGTGTCACTGGAACAGAGTAGAAATACGCCTTTGATGCTACATCAGTGTCAGATACGGAAATGGCCTGTGACATGCTTCAGAAGGATTCAGTGTCATCTGGATGATCTGAGAGAGAAGAGATGCTCTACTAGCAACCCAAGACCTGTGAGACACGGGATTGCTTGGGGGCTTTCTTAAAGAAGCTTGTCACTCAGCGTCACCATCCCACAGCTGTCCTACAGATCAGTAAAGCGTATATTTAAACACACATGCTCTTACATTTTTTTGCTCGTTCTTAAGTTGGTTCCAAGTACCTCGATGGGTTTGATCTTGAATTAAGCACGCAAATCATTTGAGAAATGCTTTTGTCTCGTTCGCATGCGAATTGCGGTGGAGGTCACCAGGTGCTGTATGTGAACGAGGAGCACCGTCGAAGCTGGATCTGTAAATGAATCTCCTATTAAACTCGTAAAGCCCAGGAATGTGTGAAGGTCCTCGATTGTTCTAACAGCACATAAATTATGTGATAAAAGGCTTTAATTTGTCTGAAACATGCAGAAAAGAGCTACTGTCAAAACATTATTTGTATTTGGAACATTTATACAAAGGGAACAGCTGGTTCTGCTCCTCCATTCTCATACTGACTTAAAAAAACAGACGGATTGAACAAATGACTGTAATGTAATTAGACTTTAAGTATGAGTACAAGTATTCATTTTTAATAACACTCAAAAAATGTATAAATTCCACTAACTAATTCTAATCACATTTCCAAGCAAAAAACAAAACAAAAACAAAAACAACCACCTCTTTTTTCCTAATCTACTCAATGATTTTAAGCATCAAATAAGCTCTGGTGCATTGTACATCATTTCTATTTCAGTTCCAATTGAATCCATCATTAAAATATAAAACGAACTATCAGTTATCAAGCCGATTCATTATGTGAGATGACCTTCTCATACTACGCAATGATGTTCGAACTACATCTGTGTACACCTGGAAGACAGATAAGCCACTGCACTGCAGTACAGACCTTGAGCTGTGACACCATTTCATCAAAAGGGCACAAAGCTCATTCACCCATTCACATACTCACTGACACCTCACCGCAGGTGCGGTGGAAGGAAGCGACTGTTTATGCAGTTATAATTAAGCAAGATCACGTAAGAGGGAGTGCTGTTGTACTGAATATCGGCATGGCTGTGATACGATCATAGGCACAAGTTCTGGTATTCTGCACAACCTTGAGTGTGATATCGCTTTTATACAACACTTCTACAAACACCATTTAGTACCAACAGATTATGATTGGTTTGTTTAAATGGTTATCTTACTCCGCCAACATGTACAGTACAGTACATCCGCGACTGGCAGAACTATCTAACCATCACTGCTGGAGCTGGCATTAATACTGTAGGGATGAAAGCAGTTTTAAATTCTTTCTGGTACTACTGTAAGTGAGGATAACACACCATGAAGGAGGTTCTGAGAAACCTATGAGATTTACTTTATAATTCCACTTTAGAACATCATCTAACTGAGCTAGCTGAGTCTCAAATGGAGTGAAATGGAAAGCTAGTGCACTATGGTGTACCATCGCTTGTTCTCCACATGGAAATCGAGGGCTAGAGATCTGGGAAATCTGGGATTCAGATTCCTTGTTTTAAAAGCTGGTTCGTCTTGTAGTGCACATTAGCTGTCAACAAAGTGTTGTGCAGTAATGACTGATTAAAACACAGCACAGATGGTTCAGAGGCAATTCAGAACAACTTATAAGCAATTACAAAAGAGTAAGTGAAATGTGAAAGTAAGATGACACAATGTAATCAGATGTGTTTTCTCGCTGAAAGTGCTTCTGTGGCCGGTTTTGAATGTGGGTTTTGGCAGGCAGCTGCTCTCTCCTCTTTCCAGTACTGCAGACCGTATCGACCTACTTTCACTCACTCTGGCAGGGGTAGCTCAGTGGTTAAGGCATTGGACTACGGTTCAGAAGATCCCAGGTTCAAACCCCACAACCACCAAGTTGCCACTGTTGGGCCCTTGAGCAAGGCCCTTAACCCTCAACTGCTCAGATGTTGTAATGAGATTTTAAAAAATGTAAGTCGCTCTGGATAAGAGCGTCTGCCAAATGCCTAAATGTAAATGTAACTGTTCAAGCACCTGAGATGCGGAGTGATGCAGAACTAAGGGGTTATAACGAGTTATAAACCATGCTGTGTTCATGCTTTTCCCTAGAAGTGATTGCATTAAGTCGAGACGGTGGTGTAGTGGTTAGCACTGCGTGCCTTGCACCTTCAAGGTCCGGGTTCGATTTCCTACTCAGGTTTGTGTGCATGGGGTTTGCATGTTCTTCCCATGCTTGGTGGATTCAAAAACATAGAGATTAGGCTAATTGATGCCTGAATGAGCCTGTGTGTGTGCCCTGTGTGTGTGTGTGTGCCCGTCCAGGGTGTACAACACCTTGTGCCGTAAGTCTCCTGGGATAGGCTTCAGGCCCCCCATGACCCTGTATACAGGATAAAGCGGTATAGATTACATGACCTTACATGTACCAAACTGTAGTTTTATGCTAGTGAGAACTTTACCAGTTCCAGCTTTACAATTTTGTGTAGTTTTGTTTGTCAGAGGATGAGATCAGGTGATGTTACTCTTCTGTCCACAGACCGCTCAGAATCAGGGAAGGACACATTTTTCAAATATCAGTGATGTGCATATCAGAGGTGTGTGTGTGTGTGTGTGTGTGTGTGTGTGTGTGTATGTATTCATCAAATAATATAAAATGCTTTAAAGGATAATAAATACTGTTGAAGGATACTGCTTTCATAAAATGGGTTTTACGGTAGTTTTTTTTTTTTTTTTACAAAAAACCAACGTCAAAGGATGCCACTTAAGCCAATCGCAGTCTACAATAGTCGTAACCTCGATAACCAGAAGGAAAACATTAGATTTTTTTTCTTTTAATAAAAGCTGCAGGGTTTTTAATTTTTTTTTTAATCAATAAAGCAGTGAAACTTAAAACTTGTACTATACGTCAACTTTTGTACTTTAATGTAGCTACAGAATCAGACATAGACCATAGCCTAAAGCCACAGAAGAAGCAGTGTTGTGTGATAAGAAAAATAATAATTTCTGCTGCATTCAGGCCTAGTGCCTTTGTTTACGCCTTCAAAAGAAGTGCGGATTCAGTGATAATAAACACAACAATCTCTCACCGTTTAATCTCCGTTTCAGTGTGGAATTCATCTGCAGAATAAAAAAAAGAAGAAACAAAGGTCCTTGCAGCAGGGAAAATTCTCAGCACTAATTTTAGACTTCTTTAATACCCCCATGACAACTCTCTAGGCTTTAATCTTTATTCTGGGACCGACTGTGAACGACTCTCGTGGACACAGATGTCAGCTCCGGAGAGATAAAAATAAAAGGAAACAATGTATATTTTGTGCATGCAGTCGTTCTTCTTTTTTAGGATTGAACTGCTACAATATGCGCCGAGCCCCGGAGAAGTCACCGTACACAGAGCTCAGAGTCGAACACAAAAGTAATCTCCAGGCTTAACTTCCAGATGAAGAGAGAGAGAGCACACCCAGCCCGCTTAGCTCTTACGGGCTGGAGATGAGAATCGAAAATTGCGCAATTGAATGTAAATTACAGGCATATGGAATGTGGCATGCTCTGCCTTCCATAAATCACCGTCGGGAAATGTGGCACACCCAATTGCGAATCAAAGTGACAATTTCAGCCAAGAGCCGGCTGATGACATCGACAGCCATGCATTCACCCCTTTGAGGGAAATCAATACATAACTCCAATGACATGAATAAAAAATAAATAATAAAATAAAAATCCATTTTCTTTTTTGCCAATTTGCATAGAATGAGACAGAGAGAGAGAGAGAGAGAGAGAGAGACTTCCTGCACATCCTGTCCTATTTCAACTGACATCCTATATACCGTATACAGTATATATATATATAGTACGCAACAATAAAAAAATTCACTTCACTGATTTCATGCAGTGAGCAATAAAGCTGGCGGTACTAAAGAACAGTAATTAGGTAAGTGCTAATACTACAGTAGCACTGCTTGAGTCATAGCTTTGCAAATCTACATTGGCTTTCCTCCGAAAAATTAAAAAGCATGGATATTGACTCCTCTCCTCTGGATTAGATGACCCATTTAATGAATGTTTCCACATTTTTTAATACGACTTTTGGATGATACCCAAGATGATGTAATTAAAGTAATGCCCAAAGGTCTTATTTCAAAAGCTGCTACTCCTGCTTAAATTAACGCTGCTTATTATGGTGGAATGGTAGTTCAAAGTCTTAAACTTGGCCTGCAAATCATGTTTTGGTCTCTGCAGTGTGGAAGCTCGTTTCTGCCATCTGGACTTACACTTGAGGCCGGAGGAAAAGGAAGAGGAGGAGGATGAAGGTGGCCGTGAGGACGAAGAAGTGGAGGTTTTGATGGAGAAGGAAGTCTTTCCTCTCCGCGTTGAGGGCACCACGACACGCGAGCGCTTCAGAGGGATGACAGCCCTGGGAGGTGGGGCCACCCGTCCGTGATAGTCAAAGAGCCTGTGCATAAAAAACAAAAGTGATCTCACATCAGCACATACAGTATGCATGGCACAGCTTAGCTACTTTACCTCTTCAACACATCCTGTTCAACTCATTACATAGTTAGAGCTGCATTTCCTTCCGGGCTGAATAGGCTTTGCGTAATCTATGCAGGCATTATGCAGGATGGAGATTGGGTGCGGATTTTATTTTCTATTAAAACAGCTTGTACGTACATGTCACTGCATTGTACCATTTTAACCAGATAAGCACTAGCTCAGTGATTTGAGTTTCAGAATACATAAGCGCTGTTGCAGACTTCACAGTCAATCTTTGATGTCTCAATAGCAGAATTTTTCTGAATAAGGCTTTTGAACAAATCTCTCTATGTGACGCGAAATAAATTATTATATTAGAAAGAAAAAAATAAAGTCTGGATGCACTGGCTGTTCGCTGTGCACATATCTTCAGTCGATCTGAATTCACAGCAGTGGTGTAGTTTTCAAGAATCTTCAAATGAATGAGGAGAGAACAGAGACACGGGGAAATGTCAGACTGAACTATATGCTCTGCACACACACACACTCACACACACTTGTGCTTTCTCTGCACAGTGGTTTTTGG
>JAQMYG010000033.1:29575555-29587707 GCA_030014215.1 Clariallabes teugelsi
TGATGAGCAAGCCAAGGGTGACGGCGACAGTGGCAAGGAAAAACTCCCTGAAATGGCAATAGGAAGAAACCTTGAGAAGTTCAAAAGTGTGACAGTGATGGTGGCAAGGAAAAACTCCCTGAAATGGTAGGAAGAAACCTTGAGAGGAACCAGATTCAACAGGGAACCCATCCTCATTTGGGTCATAAGAGATACCAGGGATTGATCTGCAGTCATACTGTGTGTTAGATACTGTATATATATGTGCTTATATGGAAGCCTTGTCTGTGTCTGTTAACAAGGAGGTTTCAGACATCAAACTGTGTAAATTTTCAAAATAATTTGAAAACAATTTGAAACAACCCGTCTCTGTGTGACCCATTAAAAAAAAATTCTGCTCAGTCATTTTCGTATAGTTGGTTAAAATAAGCTACAATTCAGTTCATCATATTGCCTAGATATGTCGCTCTATACTGCACAATCCTGAGCTCTATATATGTTTACTAAGAAAAAAAATAGAGCAAAACAAAAAATGACTAAAATGCTCTGAGGGCCACCCCTAACTAGTGCAGTGCCATCCATAAGCAACTATGTCAATACAAATCCTGTGGCTATGGTAAGAGATGTTACTCTGTTTCAGACAGGTCAAATTATTGTCTTGTCTCATGGGGCAGTGGTGGCTCAAACGGTTAAGGCTCTGGGTTCCTGATTGGACTTTCAGGGGTTCAAGACCCAGCAGTACCAAACTTAAGCAAGGCTTTTAACCCTATCTGCTCCTGGGGTGCTGCATCGTGGCTGACCCTGCGCTCTGACCCCAGTTTCCTATCTGGGACATGTGAAAAAATGTATTTCACTATTGTTGTAAAGGATATGTGACAAATAACTGAATCTTAAAAGAAAACAACTAAAGAGATTTCTGAAACTGGCAAAATTGGGTTAAGAACTGTAAAGTGCATTATTAAAACATGGAAGGATAGTGGTGAACCTTCATCTACAGTATGAGTAAGATGAAAAATCATCATGAATGAGCATGATCACTTTAACACCTTGTGAAATCAATTTGTTTAAAAAGAAAATGTAGCACTTATTGCTATGTTTAATAGTGATAATAGTAATAAGATCATTTCCTCACTATGAAGAGACCTCAAGGAAACAAAGGCTTCAATTTGCTAGGGAACATGAAGAATGGACTGTAGAGCAATGGAAAAGGTCATGTGGAATGATGAGCTCAGATTTACCCTGTTCCAGAATAATGGGAGCATCTGGGTGAGAAGAAAAGCGGATAAAGTGATGCACCCATCATGCCTAGAGCCTACCGTATAAGCCCGTGGGCGCAGTGATATGACGTTAGGAGTTGCTTCTGTTGGTCAGGTCTGAAAATGACCTGAATATACTGAATGGCCTGGTTTTTCCATCAATGGATTTTTTTGTTCCCTGATAGCATGGGCAACATTCCAGTGCCAGAATTCATCAGGCTTAAATTGTGAAAGAGTGCTTCAGGGAGCATGAGACATCATTTTCACACATGGATTGGCCAGACCTTAACCCCACTGAGAATCTTTGGGATGAGCTGGAGAAGACTTTACACAGGCATTTCCATCATCAATACAAGATCTTTACAGAAAGATCTTTACAGAAATTAATGCGACTATGGATGGAAATACTGTAGATGCTGTGACATTGCATAAGCTTATCAAAACAATGCCACAGCTATGATCAAAGCAGAAGGCGGTCCAATGAAATATTAGAGTGTGCAACTTTTTTTTTCTTTTCTCATTATTAGTAACCACTTTGTCCTGGCCATGGTGGCAGTGAAACCCGGATGATCGCATCATCGGAAAACATGGTAGGATTCCTACCGTGTAGACAAGACATTTTCACACACTCGTGTGTAATTTTGACACCCTGGGTAAATTTAGCCTAGCCAATCCACCTATTGTCATATTTTTCTCCCCATATAAAAAAAACAAAGATGTAGCAAAACCTCTGGCACAGTTGTGATTCTTTTGTCCCACTTGCTGCACTATTACTACTACTACTACCACTAATAATAATAATAATAATAATTTTGTTTTTCCTTAAATGTAGACTCTAAAGATGCAGTAATTGTTCAGCTGTGCCTTTGGCATTTGCAACCAGATGTGGACCGCTCATGAGCCCTCACGGCATGCAGTAGGTGTGTCAGATAAACGTGGTAAAGGGCCAAAACTGGGCTATAATAATATTACTATCTGGGTTAAATATGGGAGGAAAGAACCCACAAGAAATCCAGATTAGTTATGGTTACATGAATAATATTCCTTCAATTTGACTGAAATAATTTTGATTAAAAATTCCAGTTCATCTGTTTGCATGGATGCTGATCCGATAACGTGCATTTAAACACATTTTTCGACATGCACACAGTGGTTCTGCCCGCTGACTGCTGGAAATAATATAAAAGATGAAGAAGAAAAAGGTTTTCTTTCCACCTTTAAGAAAATCCAATTCAGATGATGACCAAAATTGCCCTACAGTGTGTCATGGGAACAATATGTGCATTTCTTCTGTTCTTTCTGATTAAGCTGGTATCTCAGTAGCATATAGGCTACTGTAATCTTTTTAACAGGAGGAGAGTGCAGTAGAACCCTTACTCATTAAGAATACCGAATGTCTTATGTCACTGTCATGTTACCACTATGTGGGGCATTTATGTGCAGAAAGAATATATTGGCTGATGATTTCCTACTGAACAGCTTATCAAAGGGTTACATCAACTCTCATTCATATAGAAAATTCCTTCTGATCATGCTGGATTGGACCAGTCTGCCTGAGCGAGGCAGTTACAGTACATGATGCATTTTTATTTTGACTGGGTTATTATTGTGATTATTAGACTGATATTATGGTGCATGGCTAATGATACAGGGAAAACAGACTCAGAAACTCAAAGCAGGCTTCAGCTCTGAATCCTGGAGCTATGAGGTGGAAAAGCTCCTGATTTCACCACTATGTTGTCCACCATGTATTATTATTACTAGTAGTAGTAGTGGTAGTATTTATCCCATTTCAAAATGATGAACATCATTTTTGTTGCACTACTTTCAGTTGTGATGTGTGAAATGAGACTCTGTTAATTTGCTGGGTGATCTTCATCATCGCTGCATGATATTGCTCTCACAGTTACAATTGTCTTTATTTGGAGAGAGATTTCAACCCAGATTTTGTTGTAATCTCCTAAAGACAAAAGAGCAAGACATTTCCCCCTCACATGTTCAATGTCATATTAATGTGAAATCCAATGGAGAATGCTAATAAATCTGAAAAGCAGATCCTGTTAATATATTCTCCACTTGTTCAGATGGGCTCCTCTGGGTTCTCTGGTTTTCTCTTTGAAACATGCCCCTAGGTGTGCCACAATGAGTGTGTGTGTGCGTGTGTGTGCTAGGTACTCTGTACTGGTCTCATTATCAGGTTGTATTTGCACCGCATGCCCTGTTTTCCAGGGATTGGCCCAAGATCCAATGCAACCCGGAGCATAACAACATGACCATGATAACATAATGCTTGTGAGATCTTAAATTACATCAAATGATGGGGAGCAGCATGTCTGCTAAGGATTCCAAGGTCAAAGTGAGTAAAAACCATGTTACGCCCTTATCAAAGAAACTGGTAAAGATAAATCTCTCATGTTGCATTTTCTGGAAAAAGTGTTGCTAAGGAGACATGGAAAAGGAGGATGTGTGTGGTACCGTTTTGATATGAATTGCGCTTTTGGCATCTCTTTGGGGTTGGCTGACTTTCTTTTGACCAGAATTAAGAGTGAAAGCCAAGTAAATAATAATCAGTAGCACTTTGGAGGATAAGTGAATTAATTTACTCGTGCTGCTTCTCGGAAGCTTGGCTTAAAAACCACAAGGCATGTAGATGTTTTGTTCCTCAGCTATACCGGAGGTTTCAACTAGTGTGATTCTATACAGCATAAAAACGAAACAAAACTATTCAAAACTGCTAGTTAAAGCTTTAGCTCAAGGCTCAAGCCATGTATTAGTGAAACTCAGTTTCTTTTAGTATGTTAAATTGCAACAGCATTTTGTTCAATAATGCTTTTTATGAACCCCAATATAGGCCTCTTCCAAATGGTTGAGATGTCACTTCATGGTAAGAGTATCACTGCATTTACAAGTATAACAAAAAACAAACAAACAAACAAACAAACAAACAAACAAACAAACAGAAAAAGTCTACACTAAATGTTTGTATTGTGATGCAAAAGCACAAAAGTTTTTATACATTCAATCTAGTTCTATTCTACAAATGAATTACTGTAAATAGGAATACTATTTAAAGACACGGTGACATCTAGAAATATATATCTACACATCTTTAAAATATATATCTATCTATCAGGGTTCTCAAACCTAATACAGAAAAGGCCGATGTGGGTGCGGGCTTTTATTCCAAACAAGCAGTTAATATATATATATATATATACAGTATATTAATTGCAATACTCTCTCATGAAGGATGAAGGGCATGGATATTTATATTCCAGTGTGAGATCCAGAACCTCCTGTAACAGTTCAATTATTTCTAAATCTACAGTAGGAGCATTATCAGGCTGTTTATAGGAATGTAGTTATAAATGACTGTTTACACCAATGGGTAATACCTTGTCTTGTAAAAATGCCATCATGATTTCTTGATGAGAAATGCAAAGCACTCACAAGGTGGTTGCCCAAAAACATAATAGCCTAAATTAAAAGTCGCAAATTGTTGGTTAAGAGCATCTGAGTACTCTTAAACCATGCACATGGTAACTGATTAGATTCGTCTTACTTTATACCATCACCCATTCTCCACTTTTTGTGCTTCTTTATGCTTTGACATTTAATAGAAAAAGGCTTTCTAATGGCAGCACTGGTTTGCCTACCAGCTTTTTGAAGCACAAGATATACAGATTTTATTGAGACAAGGTCATCTGGGTGCTCATTCAGTTCCATTGTTATTTTCATCACTGTTTTTTTTTTATACGGCATTTAGCAGCTTTTATGTAAAGTGTCCATCTGTCTCTGTTATAGGACTTCAACTTGTGACAGCTGGTCTTTGTTGCTGATGCGGTTTGTCCATGATTCAAATACACTGCCATTACTTTGGAGAATATTTCCATTGAAACAGTCACAGAGTTTTTGTGCACTTTTAGCCTTGACTTTCTCAAACTTCATTAGTTCCCTCATGTTGCTTTAAAATCTCACGTCAAAGCACAAACAGTTAAACTGACACATGCAGGTTGTCGCTAATCAACATATCTACAGTATGTATTCGTGATTCAGTTTCTTCAAACATACAGTAAGGTCATTTTCGGGTGGTGTCCCTGTTATCTTGTATTGACCAATTTAAATCTCAGACAAAGTTTATATTGTTTCCAGCTGTATAAAGATGTACTTAAAAGCTTATTAAACTTATTAAACATCACACTCATTGGTGCAAAGTTGTTGTCTCAACTGAGAATACTCATTTAGCCATGAATGATAAATAACAGTATATACGAGAGGCGCTCAAGTCAAACTGGGACCGGGTAATTTATCGTGAATGAAGGTGTAAAATCGACTGACATATACAGAAGTCTTCGAGTCTTCTGAGACTCTTAGCCGCAGTAAAACATTTAAATGGTGCAAAGGGTGCATCTGTGAATGATGATCCCAGCCGAGATGGCTTAATGTCATTCCTGTGAACATTCGGTGCGTGAAATGTGTGAAAACTAACAGATCATTTGACTTGTCACCATATTTTTATTTTTGTGTGCCCTAGGGTTGTAACATTAATTGAAACACTATTTGATATAGTAGCTATTAGGTTAGTGCTAGAAATATCCGTATATGTACGGATATCTGTATCCCTGTATACTGTAGATTTTAAGACTCAATAATAATAATAATAATAATAATAAACATCAGAGACAAAAATGTCAGTATTGTCAGTATGCTGTGTGAACTGTGGCACCTCATACCTTGAGCTAGAAACTTTAATTCTTTTAATCATGCTTACACAATTATTATTTTTGTTTGAACATTTATCTGGATATTTTCGAATGTGTTATGCTGGCATATTTTGATTATTTCCCTAAAATATAGCCACCTACTGTATAAGTGTAATTTAAACTAAGAATAAGTTAAGTTTAGCCTTTATTTGTCACATACAGTATACATTACTGCACAGTGAAATTCGTTCTTTGCATTTCCCAGCATAACTGGGGTCAGAACGCAGGGTCATCCATGGTACAGCGCCCCTGGAGCAGACAGGGTTAAGGGCCTTGCTCAAGGGCCCAACAGTGAACCTGGGGGAGGCTTAAACCGCCGCGCTTCAGATCAGTAACTCAGTGCCTAAGCCCTAACAAACAAGCTTAATATCTGCACAGTTACTTGCGCCTGAATAAGAGTAAACCCTACTGCTTGCTTATAATATTTATATAATATAATATTTATTTATTTATTTATTTCACATTGCATGGGCTCCCAACCCCCAGCTGCCTTGTGAACCTTTTCAGCGAGCCCGGTTACACCTGTACATATGTACATACAGTATTGTATCCTGACTATTAAAGTGTGTTCCATGAAATGAAACTGGTATTTATCGCAAGAATATTAGCAATAAAGCACTCTCATCTCCATCCACATCATTTTAAATGTCTTTTATTAACTTTACACCCCCCATTACACTATAAGGAAAAGCAATATTGAGCTCTGTGTTCTTAGAGCTTCTTTCTACAGTTAGCTCATTTGCACAGGACATTTAATAACCAAGTTTAATTTCAACTGCAAACATTTTACATCACTCACAGCACAGCCTTTCACCTGAGAAGCATATTAATCAACAGAACATGACCTAAAAGACAGAAACTCTCTTTCTTTCTAAGCGGGTATGCTCGTTTCATTTTCTAAAGCAAAAGTCTTTGCATATACTATATGCTGCAATGATATATGATACTGTATTGTATATACTGCAATGCTCTGGCACAGACCGTGCTTTCTCATAGATTAAGGTTTACAATGAACAGCTGCGACTATCGCTTAGATTTAGCGTCCGTAGTCCCAAATGTCAGAATTGATGACTAGCTCATGTTTTTGCTAAAATGTCAGTCATTTCAAACAATGACTTTAACGCCCGAATGCAAGGACTAACAATCAGAGCTGTGCTTTTGGAGAATGCACATAGAGCCGCCTTGGTTGATGAATGTGATTAGTATAACACTAGCTAGTTTAACAGCCCTGTGATTTCTGTCAGGCTTTAAATAACAACAGCAGATGCAGTAAAACAGGACTTACACAAGCGTCAGCATTAGTTTATGTGTATGTGGTCCTTTGTGTTGCAGTGCATGTTATTTCGATGGTTTACATCCGTTAACATCACACTCAGATTATATAATAGATTATAATAAGATAATCAGTGTTTTGAGTGTAATTTTTTTTTATAGGTCTTTCTTGCTTTTATCCTCGATAAACAATGATGTTAAGTTTTGGTTTCTTCTTTTTTTATGAGATTCTAGAAGAAAATGGATCGCTTAGCGTTGTTCCTTATTTCTAGAATAATACACAAAACCGTTTAACTTAGTGTTAAATAATAGATTTCTCAATGTCAAGTATTTTTACATATTATTTTTTACTCCATATTGACAAAATAAAATGTGCTAAAATAAAGTACTTTGCTCTCAGCTTGCTTTTACACTGTATAGATAAATATATCCTGTGTAAGACCTCCCCCTAGTGGACTACACTGAGCAGTACAGATAACAATATAAAAACTAGTTGTGTAATCAGTCTGCTCATCATGCCCAAAAGCTTTTATCAAGCTGAGAGCATTAATACAGTCTCCATTCAAGGCAAAGTGATATGAACATTAAAAAGACTGACTCGTCCAGACCTTTTGCAAATAACACTCTTGCCAAGGCACTTAAGCATGGTGAGTGGTTTCATGCCGTTTCATTATCTTTATTGATTTGCTAACAGCAGGCTGTCTTTGCAGGCTTTATTTTATGCCGGCGGCACGCACCACTGGTTCGGATCGATGTGAAGAAGTCTGTGGACGAATATTTTAAAGGTATTGTGTATAGTGAAGACTCATCGCAATGTAAATAACTCATAAGGATCTCCATCTCTATTAAACACACAAGCTCATCAATGACTTTGTCACTTTATCACATACTTGCACACATATCACAGATTATAACATATTCTGTATAATCATAGTCTTATACATACTTATTCTTTCATTCTTATTTTTATCTTATACATTTCTATTCTTTTATTCTTATTCTTTTATTATTTCTATTTCTTAATAATCTGCCCAGCGTGGAATTTGGCACAATTGCATTTATGGGGTACAGGTTTAGCCATGATACAACACCCCAGAGCTATGAGATAGGGTTAAGGGCCCTGCTCAAGGGCCCAAAAGTGCACAAAAGATTGGCAGTGCTACAGCATAAACTCCAAATATTCCGTATTTATCAGTAACACTACTGCCCCCTGGTGTTTAGTAATGTTGAACAATAAACATCTTCATGAAGCAACTTGACCCGAGTCCCAATATGCGTTCATTATCCTGAGCAAGCAAAAGGGTCCAGAGGGTTAAGAGCACCATGGTCATGTACTATATTATACATACTGTACTGTATACAGTTCTCAGGTTGTTGTTGGTCTTTCGGCTGCTCCCGGCAAGGGGTCGCCACAGCGGAATATCCAGTCCGCACAACAAATTGGCACAGGTTTTACGCCGGATGCCCTTCCCAACCCTCCCATTTTATCCAGGCTTGGGACCGGCACTGCATCCAGTGGCTGGGGGGTTTGGGCACTGGCTGGGAATCGAACCCGGGCCTTCCGCATGGCAGGCGAAACACCTACCACTGAGCCACCAGTGCCCACCAAACATCTGAAATATGCATTGAAAGGGTGCATTGAACTGTTTTTGAGTGCATCTTGAGTGCATACAAAAATATAACATCAGGATTTTATTCAGTGCATGCAAATCCTCTCAAATTCTCATCTCCCCTCCCTGTAGTTAGGCACACACACACACACACACACACACATTCGCACACTCGAGGGCAGCAGAGTGCAATGGAAAAACATTATAAAAATATTCACATTTTTGCAGAATGCTATTCAAATAGTCATTAGGGTCTGACTAATCTAATTCAGCGGCGGCTCCATCGCTCTCGCACTCACTCGCCCACACACCCAGCAGTAATACAGATGAAGCGTCCTCCCCCCCTCCAAAAGCACACGCTGCACGGCTCCAAATAATAATGGGACTTCAAATGGCAAAAGCATGGCCCATGCAATCCTATTTTGAGAGGCGGAGACATTTCTTTATTTCTCTACTCATCTGTTGAGGAAGTCGATTGCCTTCAGCTCTCCTCTCACAACACCCCCCTACTATTAGTTCTTCACCCCCACCAAGACGTGCTTTCATCAAGTAATATGACTCATAATGAAGAGACTATTATCCTCGAGTGCTCGGCGCGGGCGTGATGATATCCGGCGCGCTGGCAGCGGGACTGTGATCAATACAGCGTGCCTGATGGATGGCATAGAGTGGCACTGAGACTGGCAGCCTCTTCTCTGCTTGAGTTTGAGCATGAGGAAAACTTAACAATGAGTTATGTACTGTATCACCGAGAATGTAACAGTTTCCAAACAGATTATTAGACTTTTTGAGGATTATGGGTACTCTGTAAGGATTGTGCGGATTAACGCTTTGCCAGTAATGGGCTACTGCAGAGATCAAATTGGGTTTGGGAGATAGAGAGAAAGCTCAGGATGTGATTTGTGGTGTGTTAATCACACCATCCATCCATCTTCATGGCTTAATTACCCTCTAATTATGAGGAAAGTCCAAAAGAATATGCAGTAGGGACGTAACCGAATATAATAACAAATGATGTCTTCTCAAATACAGTACAGCTATAAAAAGGAGATGCGCTTTTTTTTTTCTTCTCTTTTTGAAAGCATGCTATAAATCTTTTCACATTGCATCTGACTAGATGTGTGCACCTGATCTGCAGAAAAGATCATGTCAGCAAGAAGGTTTTACATTCGATTAGGCGAGTTGTCAGATACGAAGCTCATGGGACAAAGCAGAATCGTGTGCATTAACATAAATGTGAATGCTGCATTTACAAGGTTCATTCATCCTCGATTTGTTCTACAACCTAGTATTCAGAGCGGTGCATACTGTAGAACTAAACCTAACAAAACCTGATCAGACAGTGCGCAAATATACACGCTATAAATATGCATACTTGCACAAGGACTGAAAGGAAGCAAAAGAATCCGGGAACAGAACTAAGATTGAACGAGCGTGTGGGTGATATATATATATAAAAAAATAAAAAGTCCTGATAATAGCACAGAGAAGCATTCACACAAAAGACATGCAATAAAAGCTTGTTCCACTCGGCTGAGCTTAGCAGGGCTCTGGTCTTAATGCATTTCAGGCCTGTATGAGTCACATGCTGAGGCGATGCGTGTCAGAGCTAATGGAGAGCGGCTTGGAGGTCAGCTCAAAGAATGCAGCAGGCGTTTGGCGTGGCAGGTGAAAGCTGACTCCTGTCTCTTGATGGAAACTTCCACCGAGCCGTGTTCTGCGTGGACTAATTGAAAAAGATGTAATAAATACAGGTGCAGAGGCAAACGGTGTACAGCTGAATGCCTTCTCGAACCGTGGATGCTAGGAGGAGGGGAGTCACTTGCTTTATAAAGTGAATTCTATATAACAGTGAGAGTGAATTTTCACAAGATGTACAAAACTATCAGAATAAACTCAGTGTCAAATTATATTTACATTGTTTACTTGTACTGTAGTTATTATCCATATTTGAATCATCAGAAATAAAGGAAGCAAACTGCACTTTTCTTTATTCCTGGGAAGGTATGCTCAAGGGAACTTATTTTTTATCTTCAATGTGTAATTTCATACGTTTAGAAACTATTTAATTGGGCCATAAGAGAGCTGCTGATGTTCCTTTAAAGCACTGAAAGATAATTTAAGGTACAGTATGTATACCTTCCTAAACAGCAAAACCCCCAGTGTTGAAATAACACCCTGCAAAGGTCATATAGGTTCAGTTAGAGTCTAATAAACTCTAAACTTCCAAATTACAAGCCACATTGCTCAACAAGATTTTTTTTGAGGGGGAGGGGGGGGGGTCAGATATTCATGTCATGACGGTTCACAAAGGGACTTTTATCTGACTCTAATTTGGACGCGCCTTCCTCTGAAACAGCACACGTGCACATCTACACATCATTGTACTGTATGCAACTCCTGAGTTAAAACAGTGCAAACACTAATTCATGTTAAAAAATCCTAAGGGTTTTGCTCTGGTGATCAGTTAGTCGGATGTATTTTTTTAAAGTAAAGAAGAAGGACGAAAGCCAGACGCCTCTCTTTAGCTGTTTTAGAAACTGTTGCCAGCACTGATTGATGATGATGATGTCAGCACCCTATGCATGGGCAGAGGTAAAAGCGTCATGGATTCCAAATGCATTCATTCAAGTTGTATGACCACGTGTCTAATGTAGGACCGCATGTGAAAGTGATTCATATCCGGTCTGAAAATCAGATTTGTGCATTCAATTCAAGACAGCCCTAAAAATCAGCACTATGTCAAATTAAGGTAAAGAACTCGGTTTCAATCATTTCAGGCTGATAATGTGAGCGTGTTAAATCAACACTCAGGATTTTATTGTGTAGGCAGATGAACATTACAGCAGAGGTGTCTAGACTTTTTTCAACAAAGGAGGCCAGATTGGATCACATCAAAATATCTGAATGTCTGTCACCAAAAAACTATTCATGAATTATCCAAATATCAATAATTACATATTTTTCTGCCCGGTCATCCTTTAGGCAAGGCCCATTATTTATTTCATAATGTCTCATAGTCAGTGTTGGGTGTAACGCGTTACAAAGTAATACAAGCTATACCACCTACATGGTTTGACTCGCGGTGAGAAGCGGTGTTAGGCACCGTCAGCCACCGCGAGTGACCGCCTAACGTACCGTGATGTTGAAAGGTCAATCATGATGAACCGTACTTACAGTACGGCCACCGTATCTGGTGAGATAGGGGTATTAGTAGTTAACAGATTATGGGCCAAACTTCGCTGAGTGATGATGGTAGAATAATTATAAAG
>JAQMYG010000033.1:29605592-29618118 GCA_030014215.1 Clariallabes teugelsi
TAGCCAGTGCAGGGATGATAATATTGAGGTTATATGATCATATTTTCTTGATCTAGTGAGAACCTTGGCGGCTGCATTCTTGACTAACTGTAGCTTGTTTATTGACGATGCAGGACAACCACCTAGTATTGCATTACAATAGTCCAGTCTGAAGGTCATGAATGCATGAACTAGCTTTTCTGTATCAGATACGGATAAGATGTTCCTAAGCTTGGCAATATTTCTAAGGTGGAAAAAGGCTGTTTTTGTGATACTGAAAAAATGATTTTCAAAGGACAAGTTACTGTCTAATATGACGCCCAGGTCTTTTACTGTCGAGCTGGTAGTAACAGTACATCCTTCTAAATGCAGGCTGAATTGTGAGAGCTGTTGTGTGCTGGTTTTTGGGCCAATAAGTAATATCTCTGTCTTATCTGAATTTGGTAAAAGAAAGTTATCGGTCAACCAATCTTCATTCCATGAAAGAAAAGTACCACACCACAGCCCACTGCTTATGGGTCCAGACAGGCAAAAACCCCAAAGCTGTCAACCCGGCTTCTAAACAACCCAGATCCCAATCCAGTCAAGCACTAATGGAATGTGCTGGATGAACAAGTCTTGTCCACAGAGGGTCCACACCGTAAGCCACAGCATCCAAAGGATCCTCTGGTAATGTCCTGGTGACAGCACCAAAGCACATCCCTTATGGAGGTCTTATGGAGTTATGCACAGAGGGGCCAGACCTGCCCAGGCAGCACAAAACCTAGGTGGTTTTAATGTTACTAGCTTTCATTTTATGGCTGATTGTTTTATAAACCTATTTAAAACATTTACAATTTGCATCCGACTAGTGGAAAATGCATACTGTACATTCCACTACTTGTAAAATGGCCTGTGAGGATTAATATTGATTTTGTTCATACACCAATAAAGGGAAGTTTACAAAGACTTTTTTATATTATTGATTAAAATACTGAAAAATAGATTGAAATACCGTCAGCATGAAGCAAAGCAAAAAAAAAAAAAAATCATTTGTTTAATAAATGTGTTTCTATAGTTCTCATGAGAGAACCCGAGACGGTGGCAACTTACTGCTGACTCCACGTATTCAACTAGAATATTTGGGACCACCAATAGAGTACCACCAGAGAGACATGAAGGGATGTAAGAGCCTATGTGATGTGATGCCTCGTTCCTGTGCCTGTCAGGACTCGGGTAGCTGCATTGTGAACGTGCTGTAAATTAGTAATAGAGTCCTGATAAGAAAGTGTTGGGGTAACCCAGTCTACAAGTTTCTCACTAGCTTAAGTGGAGAGAACGTCATGAGTCTTATAGATACCAAGTCTGGAAGTCTGGAATCCAAACTGGAAAATTTTTAGGAAGGATATTTAAATGGAGATATCTATTTTAATAAACGGATATCATGTTCTTAGAAACAAGTGTTAAACAAACTGCCTGTAATTACCGAGCTCTGAGAAGTTTTCCTCAGGAAAAGTGGAGAAATACAATAATGATATATATTCAAGACTTGACCTAATAATGAGCTGAGAATGTGCTTATACTGTATGAGCAACAGCTGAGATGTTTCTGGACTGATATGACTTTGGTAAACATTTAAAAAGTTGACACAGTGGTTAGGAATATTTGTTAATATGAGCAATTAACCATGCAGAGGAGATTTTATGGGCTACTGTATACAGTTCCCAGATAAGGAACTGCAAGCGTTCTCATGGTATTTTGTTCTGTTATGTGACCCAGGGGCTTTTATTAAATAAATAAATAAATAAATAAATGAATGAATAAATAAATAATATTCAGAAATCCACAAAAAAGCTTTTTAAATAGAAACATTTTCGTGCATGCTGAATACATTGCTAGATCAAAACACATTTGGTAAAGTGTTAGCTTTTATTCTCTTAATATGCTTTAAAAGACACGAGTATCAAGATGTGAGCAAAATGACAAATTCTGCTCGCTTGACAAACTGTTGGTACAAGAACAAGAAATAAACAAGACATTAATACCAAGTAAATAACATTTTAGACATAATATGGCACATTTTTTGCTTTGCTAGCAGAACTAGCAGAAGCCTCACTAGCTTTAGAGTGCACCGGCTAGCTGGCTAATTAGCTCACACTGCGCGCATCTAGTACTGTATAATCAGCATCCTTCCTTCCTTCCTTTTTTGTTTTTGAAACTGAAATTTCATATTTTATGCCAAAAGTTATATTACTAAAAAGTATTATCTGATATGTCCTCTGGTGATGTTGCTAAGGCTACCATAGACAAACAGTAACAGTTCACTAGAACTATTAAGTGGATTTGTACTGTACATGGGGAACACGGAAGAGCGTCGTGATACAGTACACACACACACACACACACACACACACACACACACACTGAAACGTCCCAGTGCAGATATACTGTAGGAAATAGGCGTTCTTAGAATGCCAGTCGAGCGAGCAAATTAGTGGACCGTAGCTAATTGTTGTATAAATTACTTTATGGCTTAGGCTACAGTTGCCATCCTTAATTATTTCATAATTAGATTATTTGCACCGCTTACCACAATTTCTTTCTCTGTTCCTCTTCTTCTTGGTTTCTTTTTCTTTACTAGTTTCCAAACTCTCTCTATTAAAATAATAAATAAGTAAACAAATAAATACATAAGTAAATAAATAAATAAAAATGTCACTTTATAATAAACTTGCACAAGTCCTACATGCTGGAGAAATGGGGCGCCCCTTAGGGGAGCACATGATATAGCAATGCACGATATCCTTAAAAAGGTTTTGGAAGAGTTGTAGTCTTTGAAAATTTCCATGGACTTAACATCAGACTCCTCAAAACCTGGAGCCCCAAGCAACTGCCTGCCTTGCCTATCCTGTAGCTATGCCTCTGGACACTTGTTTCCTTTTTTCCAGACTGCTGAGCGCATCATCTATTCTCTCAATGATTCTTTCGTAGGTGTTTCTTAGATGGTGATTTATTTTTACAACACGGAATAGCGAATTAATAAACTAGTAAAAAAGCAGCAAGGAAATCCACAGCAGTGTTCTATCTTCTCTATTAAATTTAATAAAATGCCATCTCTTGCATCAGTGTTTCTCCTGCATGGGATTAACTAGTAGGTATTACTTACAAAGACACTCATGACTACACACACACACCCACACCCACACACATTTTACAGCCTTTAATCGGACGTCAAGTTGCTCCTCCAGCTGTTAGAGTAACATTACATGCATGTTTCAGTGATTTATTTATTTATTTATTTATTTTTTTGATAAAGTCGGTTTTAATTAAGGACTTTTATGGACAGTTACTTTTGGTTAGTTTATTGCCATTTTTTTTTGGTTCAGACTGGATCATATTTTTGTTATTTTTATTTGTACTGTATTTGCATGGAATGTACAATTAATGGTTCACATTTTCTAGACGGGTCCTTATTGGCTTAATACCAAAATGTTTAAATAAAAATAATAATTATTTTTTTTAAATCATGCCTCACAGTGGAAAATGCTGAACACAGTACAGAACTAACTGATTAAGAAATTATACACTTGGAGGCAGTTCATTCATTCACTCATTGTCTATACCACTTTATCCTGTATACAGGGTCCCGGGGGGCCTGGAACCTATCCCAGGGGCAGACGGCACAATAGACCCTAGATGGGGTGCCAAACGTTTGCAGGGTGCACAAACACACACACACACACACACACACACACTACAGGCAATTTGGGAATGCCAATTAGCCTAATTTGCATGTCTTTGGACTGTGGGAGGAAGCTGGAGTAACCAGAGGAAACCCACCAAACACGGGGAGAACATGCAAACTCCATGCACACAGACCCCGAGGTGGGAATCGAACCCGGACCCTGGAGGTGCAAGGCGTGGTGCTAACCACCAAGCCATCGTGCCACCTTAGAGAAAAATAATTAATGTGATGAGGCCTGGCACAACAGATAGAATATTTACCTATTTTTAGTATTTAGTATTTAGCACAACCTGACATGTTTTGTTCCTCTTGTATCAATAAAAGAATGCTATGGTGTATACTCCTTGTATCTACAGTTAAGGTTAATTTTGTGGAATATTCAAGAAAGAAGTACCTTCACTTCTGATAAGGTTACAGCGTTACCTTCCATGGTTTGGACACACAGTGCCGTTGTTTTGACATAGTAGGCAATCATTTTGTCGCCTTGCACCTCCAGGGTCCGGGTTCGATTCCCGGCCAGGCTCGGTTCCCATCTCTGTGTGCATGTAGTTTGCATGTTCTCCCTGTGCTTGGTGGGTTTCTTCCGGGTAGTCCGGTTTCCGCACACAGTCCAATGACATGTAGTCGTTCCCAATATGCTCATAGAGTGTGAATGAGCATGTGAGTGTATATATGTACAGTATGTGTGCGTGCGCTGCGATGGATTGCACCCTGTCCAGGGTATACCCCGCCTCGTGCCCTAAGCCTCCTGGGATAGGCTCCAGGTCCCCCTGAATACAGGATAAAACAGTATGGAAGATGAGTGAGTGAGTGAGTGAGTGAGTGAATAAGTGTGCACAATTAAATAAATAATAGTGCACAATATATATTTTTTCGGGTGTCCGTAATGGGCTTGGAGAAGCCAGATTTTGGAAAATGGAAGTAAAAATGGCTTACCAGAATATATGTTGGGGACAAAATTACAGTATGTCTCAACGGCAGTAAAGGGGAAAAAAAGGATTGCTTAGCTTTGTTTCTTTTATTACAGTAGTTCCTCATCACTTGTGATGTTTATTAAGGTTAATGTTTGTTTACAACAAATTACCATGGACAGTTGAGGGAGTGGTTAACCAGTATACTGCTTTTTCTTTAATCTTCGTATGTCTCAAATGTGCTGTTTACATATCACGATGAGCTATTATGTTGTACATCCAAACTGTTTTCACTTCTTATACAGTCTATAGGTCTATATCTCCAAGGAGCTCTGATAGCCTGAGATGGCCAGGGATTTCAGTAGAGCAACAATATTAATGCATTTAATAAGTCTAGCATAAAGGTTCTCAAGTTGGATATCACGAGTAGATTGAAGGCGAGTGAAAGGAGGAAAGGAAGCACTAAGGTCTCTAAATGTCACAGCAGAATCAGCAGAAGCACATGATAGTACTTAGCAGCTGTTCCCTAATCACCGCTTGTGTTGGTGCAACCTGACATTTTAAAGACGACACAATATTGGTCAGATTTCTAATATCTTGGAAGGGGCTTGATGTCTAAGCTGCATGGAATGGCCAGGTTTGGATTGTGGCCTTGTTTATGCCACATGCTGTTTAAGACCTAAGGGGATCAACAGCCTTGTAAAATCATTAGACATAAGGTCTTTGGGCTTCTCTATGTGGAGATTAACATAGAGCCAAAATAAGTGCCAAAATGAATAAAGATGCTCCAAAGCATTCCCTCGGCTCATTGAGAAAAAAAACCTTGCTCTGTCCATGCTGAATATTAAGAGATGGTGTATAACCAGCAGCAATGCAGACTGCTTTGTAAGAATTGTCTTATATTTTCTTACAATCTGCTCCTTTATAGATGATCACACATCACTTCACCACTTCTTTTTTCACTCTAAATGCACCATTATTCTTTTAAGCATGTCATGTCCCTTTAAAAAAAAACACACACACACACACACAAAAAAAAAAAAACATTGCCAACATTGATTTAACTGTCTGATTATAAAGGGCTCATCGGTCAAAACCCTGACATTATGAACAGCAGATTTAAAGTTTCACACAATGTAATGCAAACTGTGCTTTTTATATATAATTACTGTATGCTTCGATAAACTATGTTGACAAAACTGTAATATTCTTCGAAGTGTCTTAGTTGCCTACACATCAAATGTGACCATTCACAGCGCTCGTTCTGTGCATGAGGAATGGAGGAAGTACGAGATGCTGAGATGTGCTGATTGCTGATCTTGGCCAGATGCTCAATAATTTCCTTCATTTCCTTTTCCATTGTGTGAACAAATGAACCAATCTAATGGAAGATGTGACACGGTAAAGCAGATTTGTGGCAAGTTGCATCTTAACACTGCAAACGTGGCCAATTCTTCAGCTGGGATGCATCCAAGCCTTTAGAAAGAGAATTCCGTACTCCCAAAATGAGTGGGAATTGTCTTTAAAATTCACATTAGAATTTCAAAACGACACGTGGGGTGTCAAGCATCATGTCCAAGCCTGCTAAAAAAACCTCTTTCACCAGTTTTGCACTTTTCAAAAGGGTTTCTCAAGGATTCTAGTTAAGTGTTCTGATTTTCTCAGCTAATCTCCAGTAAGTGCATGAGTGTGAGACATGAATACAACCTGGATCAAATGGCAGTTCACATGCACACACTAGGTGTGAATGAATAACACACTTTGGGTGCTTTCGCACTACTGACTCGGCCACAGATTACCAAAATCTGGTAAGTTTGAGTTTGAGTATCGGTGCCTTGCAAACAGCGTCTACCGTATCAGAGAAAACAATATTACTAATATGAAAGCTGGAGGGGGAAACAATTGTACTCGGGCATGGTGCAATGAAATTATGCCTACTGTGATATAAGCCTTATTCACACCTAGGCGCAGTTTAAAAAAAAAAAAAGATTTTGTTTTGGTTTGTTTTAGAGAGCTTAAGGTAAACTGTTGAACCCAGAAGAAAAATATGTGGGAATAGGAAGAGAATGCAAACCTCCACACAGACAGTAACCTGAGCTGAGGATTGAACTCAGGACCCTGGAGAGTTCTAAACAGATCCTACATTGAAACCTCTCTGATTGGAAGCTGTTAGATTCCTTTCAAAAGGTAATTGCAATAACTTTGTACCACTGATGTTTCCTAATTAGACATGGTTGCAAGTATAGACCTTTTATAAAGCTGAGAAACATTCTCCATACAAAGAACCCTGGAATAAACCTTTTTTTTTGTAGGAATGTAAGTACGTTTTAAGAAAGAAAAAAAAAACCTCTAATATGTTTAAATCTTCCACAAAACCACAGAACCTTTGGTTCGGTTCGTTTGCTTGTTTGCCGAAAATGCTTTGTATGCCGAGGCAAATTTCTTGCAAAATCGTGTGCCGAGGCGTTCATATGCTAAGGTTCCACTGTATCTAAAAAAGTTGAGTAATAAATTAAATCCCTGTTTTGAAATATAGATAGATAGAGTTCTTTATTAATCCCAAATTACATTATACCTTTAAAATATCATTACATTATTAAATCATATACAGTAGGCGTCATCGTCCAACTGAGCAGCATCGAGGTACCTGGTACTTAAGTGAATAGCATGGTCCTTATAGTCAGAAACATTTTATTATTCTTAATTTGGTGGAGGGAGGAAATCCTTCTTTCAAGTTCAGAGACTTTCTGGATAAGCCTAAAGCCGTCACTGGAGGAGGGCGATGTTGCTGAGGGCATGTAAGCTTCATTAAAAAAAGGGGGGGGGGAAAGGCATAAGTTAAATCTAGCACAGGTTTCTGAAGTTCTTGTGGTTCCAAGAGACTTTGCATATCTGTCCTACCCCCCTCCGGCTCACATTGGTTCCAAACCATTTTGATCTTAAAATGCTTTGATACTCAGGCTGCTCAAAGACAGTCTGGTCCCTGCTAAATTTATTGTGTCACTGCTCACTTTTGATGTTAGTATATACACCACTTCTCTAGGAAAGTTTGGAACTGAATGTACAGTGAAACTATAGGGAAAAAAAGGAAACAAAAGAATAAAATTAAGGTTGAGTCACCAGGCTGTGTGGTGTGTGCTTATGCTTTCAAACCTGATTGAAATGTCTCATATGGCCTACGTACTCTGCTCGCATTGGAATTGAAGCAATTCATGTTTTTTTCCCCCAAGTGCACAGTACTGTATAGTATATCTCTTAAATGTGTTGTTTTTTAGGTGATCGTTTGCATGTCTTTAGGTTTAGGTTAATAAACTGATAAGTTATTCAAACGCAGGCCTACAGTACATATTTAGTCTTACATAGAGCTTCAGACGGATCGTGCCTTGATCACGAGGAGCTTCCCCTGGCACCGGTTCTGCCGCGCGTTTAAATGAACCTGTGAAAATCCCAGCGAAGGCTCTCCTCCAGCGCAGGGCGGCCCAAGGGGAACGGGGTGATGAGGATGCTGTTTATTCAGTAGCCACCTCAGTGATCACACACTGATTAATGAGCACACAGACAGAGGCATCCGGGATGCATCCTAATCACTAACAAGGACAATGAGTGGCACAGACAGACATAGACAAGGAGAATGAGGAAATAAAAACAGCAGTACCCTCTAGCCAAAAGACAAAAGATGTGCTGCGTATATATATAGCAATGAAATATAACACAGAAACTGTATCCATGCAGAGATTCGGGAATGGAAAAATGATTTAAATAGTAAATATATTATCAATGGAACAAAATATATAGAAATCACTATAATAAAAAAGGTTAGGAAAGGGGAATATGGACAAGCTCTGACAGAGATGTAAAGCTAATACAACAGTTGAGTAAGGAGTTAATACTAAAATTGTGCAAAATGTTATTCGTACCCAAGACACAGTTTTCTCAGTTACATGCAGTTTTGCTCTTAAACTTAAAGTTATAAGCAATATTGGTTTAACCCTTTCCTTCCCTTTTTGTTCTGCTCACATTATAATTGAGCTATCTCTACCATTCGGTTGACATATACTATACTAGAAGAGATGATGGTGTGTCTTTAAATAGTATGCCTTTTCAATTGCTGAGTAGCATGTCATGAGAAAAAAGTGGATCCAATTGCCCAAAACAATTGTACAAAAGTTAGCTTTTTTTAAAATAAATTTTTTCATTCCTTAAACTGATCCTTTTTATAGGACAAAGTTATCGAGGGGATTTATTTTATGGTTGTACTCAGTTGTAGGTGTTTCGCCAGTCAGTGCCCAAACTCCAGCCACTGATGCAGTGCCGGTCCCAAGCCCAGATAAACTAAAAGAGTTGTGTCAGGAAGGGCATCCAGCGTAAAAACCTGTGCCAAGCTTGAATGTGCGGAGCGGATGGTCCGCTGTAGTGACCCCTTGCCAGGAGCACCCGAAAGAACAACAACCACAGTATCTGTATCAACCAAATGACAGACAAACAAAAGACAAAGAACAGACAAACTGAGTACGCTAAAAATGTATACGTTTTTCAATTTATATCCGCAGGTTTTATTTCTGTAAAACTGCTTCATGACAATGTCCATACAAATAGTTTGAATAAAATTAAATTAATGTATTTATTTATTGGCATTTGTAAATGAATTGATATTTTTACCATAAAGTAACATCTCAACCGTTTGGAAGAGGCCTATACTGGCATATGTTTAAAAAACAAAACAAAACACTGATTTTTGATCAATGAAATAAGAGAATACAAATAAAAAGATCGTAGGCGGCACGGTGGGGTAAAAGTTAGCACTATAGCCTTCAGAGTCGAGGGTTCGATTCCCTCTGCAGGGAGCTTGCATGTTGTCAGTGTGCTTGGCTGGTTTATTCCCACAGTTCAAAGGTGTTCCCAAATTGCCCATAGTGTGTGTATGTGTGTGTATGTGCAATCCTGTGATGGATTGGCACCCCACCTCGTGTACAAAGTCTCCTGGGATAGGCTCCAGGCTTCCATGACCCTTCTAAATGGTAGAGAAGATGAAGATAAAAAATAGCATTGCTTTTTCGTATGGTAGCATGGTAATGGATTAATTGGTGAGTAGAATTAAGTGCAGCTTCACTGTCTGACAGTTTAATGTATCCAGAGTATGTTGCACTGAAATTTGTGCTTTGGGCCATTGATCCACAAAAAATGTAATAAAATAAAGAAATTAGTGGAATGCCATTTGTGATCAATGTAAAATATATTAATATATTGATATTACAGTACTGTTCTTTCAAAGGAGGATTGTTTTTGTGGATAAAATTAACAACACTTGAAATGAGCTGTAACTGTAATAGATGAGTGCATGGTCAGCTTATTCTTCAAACTGCGTGCATATTTTAATTACAGGCAAGCACATAAAATATTGCCATTATTTTATTTCATCAATTAAAAAAAGCAAAATAGGGAATGAAAGGTTTGATTAAAAATAGCTTACATCGCAAAGCTTCATTCTGAAAGGTCAGCTTTTATATGGCTCTGTATTTACTGAAACATTACCATAGACCTTGTTTTACATCTGGTATTAATATAAATTTTTCTTTTTATGGCTCCTATCAACTTTTTTTTTAAAACCGTTAATGACTATGTTGTTATTCAGCGTTGCTTATTTAGAGGTGCGAAAATAGGAAGGATCTGGCCGAAAAGAAACAAGCAAGGTGAGTCAAAGTGCATTCGGGTTGACGAACAGGAGAAATCTAATGTAATTGGCTCTTTATTTGAAATACAAGGTAGAAAACGGTATTTTTGCCTGATAGACATAACCTACAACTATAATTCATTTAAGACTTACATCATCTAATAAAATAAGCAAAACATCAATAGATCCAATGCAGAGTTTAATACGGTATAACGACTGTATTACAGGGTATGACAGTACATTATAGATTACTAAATCATGCATTGCTTTCTAATTTATATCAGAGTTGCTGGCTCCTCAGGCCGGGTTTGACTGCAGGTTATGCCACAATGATATTAAATTGTATCATAACTCAACGTTCCTTCATTCGTTCCTCTGTCGGCATGCATGCTTTTCTCCACACCTTGCTAGTCCTGCCTTTAAATATAATGCTAATGAATGTGGATTGAATTTTTCAGCCCCATCCATTTAATATAGTCTGGAAATAATAAAGCTGATAAAGTGCTAGAGCAAAGGAACATGGGTTATGGATGATCTTTGAAATATAAGAAATGGAAATGTCAAAGAAAAGGATATGATATTTTTCACGCTTACTAGTCACCGCTGAGACACAAAGAGCGCTTTGAGGCCCGCTAGTGTTATTTATTGGTTGATCCAGGCGCTAGTGTGAAAAGGAGTGTTTTTGGAGTCTACATGACTTTCACAACAGAGTATACTTATGGTTTTAGAAATGATGTGTATGTTCCAGACATTGAAACAAGTGGAGAATCCAGAGCCTTTTCCAAAGAATACTGGGCATGTTAGGTGAAATGGGAATAAACTTTGTATGAGATGCCAGTTCACTTATACAGGCTTGTGGATTAGGATTTGTTTGGGCGGAGCCTATTCCAGCAGACTTAGGGCATGAGGTGGGGCCCATCTAAGGGCACTACACATACAGTATTTCCGCTAAGGGGAAATGTTAATGTAAGCAGTCCAGCTAAAGAAGTCAGAAAGACCGAAGAACCCAAGCAAGCATGGGGAAAACATATGCAGATGAAAACTGAACTCAGGATCAGGAATCTTAAAGCTGGGAGGTAACAACTGTACCCCATGCACCATCTAGCAACACCACACACCAACCTAGACAATTGTTATCCACACAAAATTTACTGCTGCTATTTGCACAAGAACTTTCTCTTTGAGAAAGCCATTTCACGGAAAAAATGTTTGCATTACTGTATCTCAACTCAGCTCTGTGTTCTTGTCGGTGCTCCATCGTCCCGTGTATTGTATTGTGTCGTGTTGTTATTGTTTGCACAATGCACTTTGTTGTCTTCAGAGTTGGATATAACGCGATACTGTGTAATGCGTTACTGTGTTATGCGTTACTGTATCCTAATTCCTTGTCCTGATAATGCAGTAATGTAACGCATTACATTTTAAATGCATTTAATTTGATTACAGTTACCAATGTCAAAAACATTACATTACTAGTGACTATATGCACTTTATTCAATCGTAGGAGAGCTTTGTAGTTTTATATTTGATGTTGTAATGGGTTCACTCTTTTAGTATGAGCGGCACCACAGACACGCGGACACGAGGCGAGGTCTCACGGGAAAAGGGGTGATTTTATTTATAAAAGATGGGGAAGGGGAAGGGTTAAAGGAGGGAGGAAGGGGAAAAGGGGAGGAGTTTTAATGCGGAGAAAGCCCGAGATCTGTTAACGATAATTATTGCCAGCCAGCCTGACCTTACCCCTTTGCGAACCTGCAAAAGGGGGTGGACACCTACGTAGGGAGCCTACAGAGAGAGCGAGGAGCGACAACAGGTTGAGGCGCAGCCTATCGCAGGCACACGCCATGACATATGTTTTCAAAGTACATGTAATATTCAGTAATGTAATTAAATTACAATTGTAAAGTAGTAGTTAGTAATTTGTAGTAGATTACTTTTTTTGAGTAACTTACCCAAGACTGGTTGTCTTTTTGTATAGTTCTTAGCTAGTTTTGTTAATATACAGTATGGTGTTCATTTGTTGTCTTAGCTAGTTAGCCAATTAGGTGTTTTAGCTAATTTGATTAATTTATGTTATTAATTTATGTTGTATGTATGCAGCACCTTGGTGCTGGAGGAACGTTGTTTCGTTTCACTATGTACAGTACTCAACTTTATATGGTGGAAATTAGGGCTGCACGATATATCGTTTCAGCATCGTCATCGCGATGTACGCATGCGCGGTAGTCACATCGCGGCAGT
>JAQMYG010000033.1:29659284-29676918 GCA_030014215.1 Clariallabes teugelsi
ACTCTCTCTCACACACACACACACACACACACACACACACACACACACACACACACACACACACACACACACACACAATGCCATTTACACCTTCACAGAGGCCCACCAAGGTTAAGCACAAAACCTATGAAAGTTACAACTAAAAGGATTTTCATTTCCATTGTATTCCATCCTACAGTCTTTAATAATTATGCATTGTCCTGGTCAGGGTCACTGTGGACCCGAGTCTGTATCTGGAACACTGGGGATAGGTGGGAATACTGTATACCTGGGGTGTAATGACAGCACACATCAGCAAATAATGCGCACACACACACCCATACACACACACCCATACACTCACATGAGCGGTAACCAAAGAAACCAGCGCAAATCCACATGTAGAAGAACTGAAACACCACAATGAGAGTTGATCCTTACCAAGGTCAGGATTCATTCAAAACAAATATCAATTAATCAATCAATCAATCAATTACCAAATACAGAAGTAAACTATATAAAAAGAAGGTTGTGCACTAGAGTCAATAAAACCAATCAATTATGTTTAATTAAAGAAAGAAGATGAAACCTGTGAGTGAAATTATAACATCTCCAACCCTGCCCCATTGATCCATCTATTTTCCCAGCGTTTGAAACAAACACATGTAGAATGTGAGCAAAATGGGCTCTGGTTTGGGTCAAAAAAAAAAAAAAAAATCACCTTTCCACAGAATAATGACCAAAGTAGATTAATCCACTGCTGGGTCTCGATATTTACACCAGCATGCTCATTTAGGAGGACATGGGTCAACTAGCGCCTCCTCCTCCTCCTCGTCTCAGCTCTTCCCCGATTCGATCGAGTTTAGCAGTGTAATAAGAGGCCCGCTGTTATTTAGAGCCTCTCACTGACATGCGTATTGATGGCGGTGGACACAGAGGCGAGAACATTCGCAAATCAGCGGAGATGTGTTAAATTGCCTCTCTGGTCAGATAAATCACTTTTGTCGAGAGCTCATGTGAGAGCCCCCTTGCCCTCCCTTCCTCACACTTATCCTCCTTTTTTTCCCTGGCACAGATCCGTCTCCCTGGCACCTTGGTGTTCCACATTTGTGTGTATGTGTGGGGGGGGTCTTCTTTTTTTTTAAGAGGAAGCAGTAAAGCTAATTGATTTTATTGCAAGTATTCCTGCTGCTGCTGCTGCTTGTTCACTTTAAAGCTCGGTGTGATCCAAATGATGTCAGCTCCCTGCGTCAGCTCTGTGGAGAAAAGATCATTCATTCGCTCATCTGGCCATCCATCTTCAGTAAATGCATTATCCTGGCCAGGGATGTGGTAATACACCCTGGATGGGAGTCCACAGCAAAGCACCATTTGTACACTGATCCTCACCTACGGGCCACTTAGAGTAGTTAATCCAACTATCGGCATGTTACTGGGAGGTGTGAGGAAACTAAGGATCGTAGAAGAAAACCTAGATATAAGAATGCTAAAAACTCAACTTACATGGTAATCTGAGCTCAGAAACAAACCTGGTTTCTACATAGAAAAAGATCACAGCAATGCTTTATTAGCTTGTATGAGAATCTCAACGATTTCTATAGTCGGGAAACTTTAATTTTCTGGTAATGATGGTAAGAAAGCTTGTCCTCTAAATTGCCAGCAACATCTGGAAGGTGATTAAGAGGTTCATCAATTTAAGGCCAGATACCAGAATGGCAGTCCAATATCTTACCAAAAAGTGGCATTGTGTGTGATTAAAAAAAGCAATGTGATATGAACAGAACAGAGCGTGATATATGAGAGAAACGAGAGTGGGCCGCGAGTGCGCCAAGGCTTAAGGCTGATTTATGTTTCTGCATCAAGTCTACGAAGAGCCTACGCAAGTGGCCTAAGGAGTTGTGAAGTTCTATACTTACAGTATGCGCTGGTGTGTTTGTGTCGTGCTGCAATTGAACTGCCAAACCACTAGTTGGTGATGGGGTTTCTATGCCACTGATTTGGGGATAACAGATGTTGAACTCTCTGAAATTCTTTTTTTATGTTGATTCAGGTTTGAACTTGATTCAAAAGAACAAGTGTAGAGGAAGAAGCTGTAAATCCATAAAATTAGGAGCCAGAAAGATGGTTCTGCCATGTGGACCAATCACAATTGTTGGCTGGCTGCGTTGCTGCAACTTGTAATTACATTTCTGGGGAGGTACACCTCAGGCTACATCATATGGTATGGAGTAGGGTAAGTGGCTATGCAAGACCTGTGGCGCAGAAGCATAAATCAGTCTTTAGGGTTAACCCCGGAGAACTCCTGTAGTGAGGTTGTCAGGTGATGAAATATTATTCTACAGAGTTAGAATGATGGCTGCATATATGATGAAAACCTGGTCAAGCATACTGTAGATTCAGTTCTAGATGATGGATTTCCAACGAGGAACATATACAGTATCAGAAAGTAAAGTCTAATTTCTCCTGTGAGATTTGGAACGAAGACGGAGGGAAAAAATTGAAGTAAAATGTATTATAAGCATAGCAGCTGTAGCAGCAGTATAGTGGCATCAGTAAGGCAGTAGTGGCAGTGAAGTGTCATCAGCATAGCAGAGGTAAAAGGGCATTCAAGATTCAAGGAGGCACATGATTGAATCAGTGAGCCCATTGTATGCGTATATAGGGAAATCAAGAGTAGGCTAAGACCCTAAGCCTGGAGACATCCTATTGCGAGGCTGTAAGATGATGAAATAGAACCACTACATGCTATGTGATCTTGTAAATATGATGAAAACCAGATCAGAGAATAGTTCCCAACGCCCACGTCAACAAGAGTGGGGATAAGGATCTTTGGTTTCTCAAAATCAATGCTGATATACGGTACGGATACAACTCTCCATTGACAGGATAATCAAATTGCGCTGTTTCTCCTCTCTGCTCTACAGAACAGTGCAATCCCTTACGTACCATTTCATCCTACTACACGCAACACTTTGCCTTCCAGAACTAAGTTTTCTCCAGTGACTACACCAACTCCTTGACAGGCAGCTTTCACCTAAACTGACAAGTGGATATGCAGAATATGTCAGCCATAGCCAAGCTCTGAGTAAGCGATAAAACAGTGAGAGGAAAGGCATACATTTGGTGCTCCAGCATAGGTATCCAGCTCAGAGTGTGTGTGACTTTAATGAATAGGGCCACGCTAGAGAGGCTGCTTAAAAAGCCAGACGTTGGGGATTTAAAGAGCTGTGCCCGAGGCTTCATTAACATAGTCTCACCAACCCCTTCAATGAATTTCCTGTACAATTTCCACCTTTGGGAGCGCACAGAGAGGCAGCATCAGCCAGTCGAGGTGGCAATCAGGCTGTGAAGCCATTCAATCACAACAAAGCAAGAGAGGCATGACCTTCCCACCCTCCCAATGTCAGATGAAAAACCTGGCCTTGTTGAATTACTGTTTTTAAGACACCCTTGTGGACTTGCCCTCGCCATAAGGCATTGGGGATCTGAAACGATTTTTAGTTCATAACTGGAAAAAAAAAATGGCGGGAATATAAATGGTATTTCTAAAATATAACATTTGATTTACGCTGTCAGTCAAAAGTACTTGAATAGATCACTCACAAAGGAGCTATCTTTATGCTTAAATTCTTCTTCATAGTCCATTATCAGACTACAGTAATGAGTGTTTTGTTAAAGGCAAGTGGTGAAGCAATAACTTTAAGTCTACAGTAGATTTGTCTTACAATTTATATTAAACAGTGTTTACCACTCCCAGGCCTGATTAATGCCAGACTTGTTGAATCAAGAAATCACTTAAAAGATCTCAAAAAACAAAACAAGAATTGGACGCTCTACCAGAAAATCATGAATGAGAATTTTTGGCCATCAGTTCAGGCCTCAAGCTCAAACGCACTTTGGTTATGCAGCAGGACAATGATCTGAAACACACCAGCAAGGTCTGTACAAGATTTTGTAGTGGCCCGGCCGATCCAATCGAGTTCATACTTGAAAACCCTCCAATGTGGCTGAATTAAAACAATTCTACAAGGAAGATTGCTGCACTGCCATGTGAAAGACTCATTGTCAGTTATCACAAACTCTTGATTGCAGTCATTGTCGCCAAGTGTGGCCCAACCAGGTGTTAGGTTTAAGGGCAATTACTTTTTCACATAGAGCCAGTGAGGTTTGGACAGGTTTTTTCTTAATAAAATACTGCGAACAGTGACTTCATTACACATAACAAATAGAATTAGTTTACTTGGCAAGTTACTGTTTGTCTACCAGATGTTGTCTATCCATTTCATTATGAAATGTATTTTTGTATACTCAGAGTTAGGAAGGCTTCCAGTAACTCCTGAACTAAATGTTTGCATATAAAACCACCTCTTGAGATACCGCTATTTGGCTGATTTAAGCTGGTTAAATAATAGTTTGAATAACATTTTTCACCTGTCATTGTGTTGGCAATATCATGACATACTGTTGAAAACAGTTTCCAACATTTCTTTCTTTACAGAAATCTTCATAGCTTATAAATGAATGTATTATTTACTACTGTAAAGATCTGTTTCAGGGTGTACTATAGGAAAGGGGTTTATGGGTTTAACTTGCATTGTTATGCAAATATTTTGCTAAATAGGGTTATGTTGGGACACAAGAAGCAAACTGGAGTAGGCACAAGAGGATAGGTTAAGGAGTAGCTGGCAGAAAAGGTGCATTATTGTATCCATTAAAATACTTGGGACACACTCATTGGGGCTATGATGTAAGAACAATAATAATAATAATAATAATAATAAAAAGACAAAGAATAAGTTCTGGCAGTACTGGCTTGAGTCCTTGGAGGCAGATTGGAAAAATGTTGGCAAAGAGGTGTACAAGTAAAGCCTGAAGGCAGCTGAGAAATTTCTATAAATCTTAACTAAATGATTGATACTGTACCAAACACCTTTGGGATAAACTGAGATGGGGACTGCACCCCACACCCCCTCGCATCTCCTCCAACATCAGTGTGTGACCTCACCAGTGATCTTGGGGCTCCAAAATCTAATGGAAAGCCTTCCCAGAAGAGTGGTGTGTTTTCTTCCTTACTTGGTGTGTGGAACAAGGGATTCGAACTTACACCCTACATAGGACACTATCATTCCATTTTACACTATTTTGAATTTAACCCCAGAAGGTAACTGATATTCTAAAGCAGAATAAGTGGAAATATAAAGACAAGCTTATGAGAATTACAGGACTGTCCACCATCTGCCACCATGGTTTATTCTCCTTACCTTTTCATTACATAGTACAGGTAAGAATAAAAAAAAAAAACCTTCACCCCTAATTAATGACACTAAATGTTGGTTGCGGTCGATACGTGTTGGCAGAGCATAATAGCTTATTAAATAAACAAACATTTTGTTTACATATTGTTGATAATAAATGGTGTTTGTAGAACTGTTGTATAAAAGGTTACTCAAGGTCACACTCAAGGTCATGCCTGCATGTACTGAATATCAGCATGGCTTTGATATCTCAGGCTGTGCTTCTTAACTCCATCACAATAGTGCTGATATTCAGTACAACTGCATGACTGTGAGTGTGATGTTGCTTTTATACAACATATTATGATTTATTTGTTTATCCATCTCGCATGATATCGCCTAATTATACTAGAGCATAATTCAGATTAATTGGTTGATTGTTTTTCTATCATGCCCATTCAGCATGCCCTATCGCGTTTTATAAAAATCAGGTTTATTGCCAAGGAGGTTTTTCACCTACTTGTTTCAATTGTTTTGGTAATTTGTTGCAAACTGTTTGAAAAATATACATTAAATAAGAAAAAAAGGGTACAGTAGGAACTACTACAAGAAAATGATATACACATAATAGATAGTACTTTTACGGTTAAAAAGTTTGTACAGTGTGCAAAAACAGGCAGAGTGTATATACTGTACAGTACATATAGTGCAAGTGTGCAACAAGTTGTGTTACTGTAATGCATTGTGTTGGTGCATATACAGTAATTCCCACAAAAATAAGTCTGCCTTGTGCAGATTTACAAACACAGGAAGCATAAATCATATGCTGAGACACGGACAGCATTGGCATTAAGAAATAATGGCAACCGCTGTCTTTCTTGGACAACCTAAAACGTGAAATGTTGATTAGGCTAAGGAGAACTAATTAGAAGCTAATTAGAAACTGGTTACTGTCAAGAGCGAACGATTTCTTGTTAAAATATGTCTCTCCTTTTCATGCTGCCCTCATTTGATGTGCGATAAGTGATACACACGTATGAGTTTATACTGAAGTGAAGAAAACGGGTCTCTGAGAGTGCATATTGTGTTGAAATGTGATGCTTAAAGCCCTGTTAAAGGCAAGAGGCCCTAGAGGACCCTACTCTTAGCCTACCAAGTCCTGATTAATGATCATGATATCCTGGGAAAGTTTGAATAATGAGAAAATTTACACTGCTGTTAAACGTGCAGAGCCTTGTGTATTCATTTAATTGCTTGTGTGTGTGTTTGTGTGTGTGTGTGTGTGTGTGTGTGTACCCTGCAAAACAGCCTTTCGGAAACAACACTGCCTTATCTAAGATCCTCATTCACCACCCTGGTGTATGAGCTTAGTCTCTGCCAAAAGTGGACTCCCCCGTCACCTAAAGCAAATTTCATTTTAGTGGAAAATTGCTTCTTGTTCCTGACTGCTCTCCTCTTCCAACATCCCCATTTGTTGGTCTGCGCTAAATTGTGCACCTATTGCACTGCCTAGAGCAGTAATCCAATTAACTAGGAAGGAAATGAAGCTGTCTCTTATTCAGGAAATCACCCATGTTGTGGAGGTGGAGGGAGGATGATAATGCCACACTTGTTGCGATGGAACCTTTAATTTGTGAGAAAAGAAATGCCCTTGTCCAAGGAAGACAGGAAGACACATTTGGGGTGACAGGATTTAATTGCCTGATCCAGCTCTGTTGTGCTTTTTTTTTTTTTTTTTTTTTACGTTAATCTCTGTAAAACACCGCTTGCTGAAGACAATGACTCTCTTTCTGTGCATGGAAAGGTTGCTGTTCTCCTAAACAAGACACGGATGTTCTTGTTGAAATGCTCCACTGGAACGTACCACGGCAAGGTGAAAAGCGGCCAAGGTTGCAGACTAAGCTGAAGTGGAAAGCTGAGAGCAATGGCCTGCCCCTCATGGAAGAGTGGCTTGGTAGGGTCCGGAGCACATCACTGAGCAGCTCTTTGACCTTAATATCTCTCCTTGCTTCTGACTTTTGTGGCCGCAGGTGCACTGACAAGTCTCCCTGGCCTTGTTCCAGTCCATTATTCAGCTCCAACATGGGAGCAGCATCACCTCTTTGCCCTTGAAAAGCCTAGAAATCATATACGGACTATAACTCCGGTGACACACAACAGTGCATGCCAGCTGCTCCTTGCTCTCCAGCTAACACACACCCAGTATCGCACGGTGTAATCTTTTCAAGGACATCGTCTTTAAAAATACTATAAGCCCATATATTATATAATGTTATGCTAGAGCACTTGAATATGTGCTCACAACGTGGTGATTAATTTTCCACGTATTGACAGTAGCTACTGTATGCGTCAACAGGGTTGCATGATTGTGCTAATTCTAATACTTTAGTTTTTGTATAACAACAGTTCATTCACGAGGACTTGTATGTCAGTGCCGTCACACAATCCGCGACGGCACTGACATACAAGAGCTGAATCATAAATGGATGTTATTCTATTTATTTATTTCTATATTTTATTATAATGTAAAAGCATTGATATTTGAAACTCTTTATAATACAGCATTTTTTTTTTAGCAATTACAGAATGAACGTCCGATGTCTATCTGGACGTATGCACTTTCCAGTTTCCTGGAAGCATGATAAGCTGTTTTGAACGATGAGGCAATGGCTGTTTATACTTGCTATAATTTAAGTGATAAAAATGGAAGCGGCCGTTCCACTATAAGAAATGTAGCTCTAAGCAGGTTAAAAGTAGCTGCTGTCCATTACATCACTGTGTATGAAAGGAATAAAGTACTTTGTGACATACACTCTTTGTTGGGCTGCAGCGCACCACCCCGTCATTGATTATTTTCCTATAATAGCGCAACCCATTGCTTTATTCCATACACAACCACCTTAATGAATATGGACCACTGCTACTCTTTGGCAGTATTCCCTTATTCTTTTCCCTGAATGGCAAGAGTGAGCCCATGCTTTTATTTCGATTCAGCTAATTAAAAGGCCTGGCCAAAGACAATTATTGCTTGAGCAGCTGAGTCAGTTCTGCTAGTCTTTGATAAATCCCCATCCTCAAATTGGCCCTTCATAAATAAATCATAAACAGACCTGCTGGCCATGGCTTTATGGGTTTTTAGTGCATGGTATCAGATTCTGTCCCTAATCAGACTTCTGACTGTGCCATGGTCGTCTCATTAAAGCAGCATCTTAAGCAAAAAGCCAATTAGGACTTTAATAGCAGGTGTACTGTATGGTGAAAGAAATCCCTGCAAGACCTTTAATGGGTGCAAATTAGAATTTGTAAACATTCTCTCCCTGTGACAAAGTAAAACATAACTATTGCCCTTCATTAACATGTATAAACCTCCCTGGGGGGAAAATGCATGTAAATAGAGTCAAACTGCGAATGCTAAAAAGCACAGTAAGCTATACATACTATTTATGAACTCAGTAGGATATGCATGCTATTTACGAACTCATATCTGTTAGCAATCTTTAAAAGTGCAAAGTCAAAAAGGCTGTTAGGCAATTACAATGGAGAAAATTACTTCTAGTTGGAATTAGTAGTTAGAAGGAAGGTACTTAATTTGAAAAATAAATGCAGGCAATAAACAATTAATCATCGGTCTAAACAAAACCAAACAATGAAAAATATGACTGGAGTTTCTGCTGTGGAAATAATACAGAACTGGGAAAAAAAGGTAGTTTTATGTAAAATACCAGTCAAAAGTTTGGATTTATTTTCTACATTCTACACTCACTTATACTGTATGCAGGGTTGCGGGGGGCCTGGAGCCTATACCAGGAGACTTAGGGCACGAGGCAGGGTACACCCTGGATGGGGTGCCAGTCCATCGCAGGACACATACACATCCTGTACAAGCTCATGCTTATTCACACACTATGGGCTATTTGGGAATGCCAATTTGGGAACGCCTAATCTGCATGTTTTTGCACTGTGGGAGGAAACCAGAGTACCCAGAGGAAACCCACCAAGCACGGGGAGAACATGCAAACTCCATGCACACAGAAACCAAGACATGAATAGTGGTGTAAGGCGACAGCGCTAACCACTAAGCCACGAGCCACCCCATTCTAGAACGATACTGGATTTTTGAAAAAAAAATCTGAAATAATACATATGGCATTAGGTTATTAAGTTGTTATATTAAGACCAGAAGGTTAGCTGTTCCAGAGCAGTTCTTGCAAGAACAGTATTATCAAGTGCATTTGAAAAACCCATCAAGCACCATGATGAAACTTGTTGTCATGAAGACCTTCCCAGAAAAGCGAGACCAAATCTTACCTCTGCTGCAGAGGAGAAGTTCATTTAAAGTTACCAGCCTCAGAAATCACCAACAGCACCTCAGATTAGAGCCGTTATAAAGGATTTACAGAGCAGAAGTAGCAGATACGTCTCAATTTAAACTGTTCAAAGGAGATTATTGCAGGTTTTGGACGCCTTCAGCATTGTTTTACAATGCAGGAAAAAAAGACCATGGAATTTAACTAGTATTATATAAAAAAAAAAATCTAAATCCAGAGAAGCTTTAAAAAAAGAAGTTCACTTTCAAATGAGTTGTTGGTTGGTGACTGCATGATGACAGCTCACTCGTTGCCTCTTAAAGCGTGCCAGCAGTTCAGGCTGATTGGGTAAAAGAACATGAATGTAATGCTCTGGTAATTGGGCAAACTGTTTTGGCAAAGGCGAAGAGACACACATAGTAATGATGTCTCTGGAAGTGTACAAGAAAAAAGAAAGAGTTCAAAGAGCTCTGAAATGCAGCTGTCTTAATATGTGGCGGCAAGCGCTCAAATTTCTTTATGATTTATTCCCCCCCCTAATTTCTGATGAAATGTAGGCTGTTTTAAACAAACTGTGCTTAGGTGCAATGTAAAATGGTCCAGCTCCGGGTTGAGGCAAGAAAATCTTCAAAGAAGGACGTTTTGCAGTGAAGGAGTCCCTAAAAATATGAACATAGTGACATTATCAAATTAAAAGCATGTATAAGGATGGTTGTCTTGCATATGCAACATGTGTACTGTACATCTGTGCTTCAGGATTCCCCAGGCTCCTGTCTGTTGTCTGTGCAAGGCCTTGACGAGTGTGTGACAGGAGAGTATGTACTGCCTGCTGTCTTTCTCCTGGGTGTTCAGTAACTCTTTGACCTTGCATTACATGCTGTATTCAGAGATCAGCTCTGTGTCCTTCTTTTCCTCTCTGTCTTGTGCAGGTTTCTTGCAGCAGGTTTTTCAGAAGCTGTGTGATTGTTGAACACGTGATTCGTTACTGAAAATAGTAGCAGATGTTCTTCTCTGATCGAGGACATACAGTAATGACATGATTTGTAGAGCTCTAATTTGTTTTCATTTACAATATCAAGCTACTGTATACTTAATTCTCCATATAAAATGTATGAAAGTGCAATGATGAATGGCTCTTTCAAATAAAGTAATTTAAAAATAATAATTCAGCACTTGTGATGTGATTTAAGCCTGGAAGTTACATTGGGAACAGCGAGTGTGTGCACAAAATATGACCAAGGGCGTCTAATATGCCATATGCATTTCTACCATTCGGGCTACGTTCACATTAACGGCCCGAAGTGACTCAGAATTTTAGGGCTGTCTGAGTCACTTTCGTATGTGATCCTTGATTGGATACAGATCCCAAGACATGGATGTGCGACTTGAGCGACTTAGGTGGTATTTTGCCTCTGAGCATGCATGGGGTGCTCGATGATGTTAGCACAGACAGCATGATAGCAGTGCTAGCAATAGCTGCTTAAACAGCCAAAGTGAAGAGTCTTGTTTTATTGCTTCTCCTGGACCTCAACAAATACAGCCGGCTAACTGCTTGCCGTCCTCTGGAGCAAAATCCCGAAGAGATTTTTTTTTGCTGATTCATTATGAATGAACGAGTGGCTGCAAAAACTCATGATATGCTTTAACCCAGATGGTACACACGAAAACCTATAGATGTGCCACATACATGCCGTTTCAGAGGACAGATAAAAGATTTTCAGAAGTCAGATAAAAGTCAATTGTAATAATGATGTGACCCATCATGACAACAAAATCGTATCACTCACTCCAGGGGGCCTGGAGCCTATCCCAGAACACTTAGGGCAGGAGACGGGGTACACCCTGGACAGGATGTCAATCCATCGCTGGGCACACGCATACACACACTCACACACTACGGGCAATTTGGGAATGGCAGTTAGCCTAATCTTGATGTCTTTGGATTGTGGGAGGAAACCGGAGTACCCGGAGGAAACCCAGCAAGCACGGGGGGAACATGTTGTTACAGTATTTTAATGCTTTTTTTTAGGAGCCGTCAGTCTCACTGCTTTGTAAAACTGGTGAAATTACATTATCCTTAGCTTCTTGGTAACCAGACACGGCACATTTTACATGTAATTAACGTAAAAAAGAGAGAAAAAAAAGAGCAACTGGGTGAGGAAATGGCAATTTATAGCTATTCTTGGGAACAGATTTGTTTTATGCACATTATACAACATTAAATTCAACAAAATGAATTAAAAAGTATGCTCTGTGCTTTAATTAATTAAAAAACATAGTTGTTAAAAACGTGCTACGGCATAAAATTAATAAAACAATTTAAAACCTGCTGGTATGGGAAACTTAATCAAATAAGTAACTTTAAGATGGCAACATACCAGCACATTAAGGAGTACCTTAAAAAAATCCAAACTTTTTGTCTTTTCTCAAGTTTTGTATACAGTCCTCTACATATGAACATTCGAGTTATGAACATTCAAAGAGACGAGCATGTGTTTGCGCATGTCCGGTGTACTGTACATTGTCACGTGCATGCAGCCTGCATCCTCTGCAAGTGCAGTACAAACCCAGGAAGTCCAGGAGCAAGTATAAAAGGATTGGCGATGAAGCTAGTACTGCTAAGAAGTGCCAAGCTACTGCAATATATTGTGTATAGCCAATTGTGTTAGTGTCCTAGTACCTAGACAACGTTGAACTTATGAACAAATTGGACTTACGAACGAGCTTACGGAACGAGACTCATTCATATGTTGGGGACCAATTGTGAGCTCATATAAGAAGAGTTCCTTCCCAGCTTGTTCCTCAACTCTGCTATTCTCTGAAGGAGTGTGGTTCAGCAGTACCTCATTTACATTGACAATGGAATTTATTTAGGCAAATAAAGGGAGTTTGAGGAAAATAAAATCCATGATCTGAGGGCGATTTCAGCTTTTGCATTAACACATACTGTACTTTGAGGGAACTCTGAGCCCTATGTTAGATTGTTAAAGGAATAGTAAAGTATGTGACCTTTAATGAGTAGCTTTGCCATAATAACATATCATGTTTTATTTTTTACTAGCTATTAGATTACAAGTATTTTAAGAATATAAGGTCTAATACTGCATCTCATAATAGAAAAAAACACACTCTAAACTATGATTAATATTACTTTGAATGTAGCACTAGTAATTGTTTTTGCCACACATTTAGACTTTCACTGCCGACAGCACTCAAAAATATTCTGTAGAAAATCTGCAATTACATATACCTTATCAAGGGAACACACACACACACACACACACACACACACGCATTAATGCTTACAGATTTTTTTCTTGGATTAATGCACTTTTTAGTAAAGTAGGCTTCTGGTTGTTTATTGATTATGGTCTTAATGTGTCTACTGGTGAAATACTTTATTGGACTTTCTTCAAGCTGTGAATTGTGGAGAGGACTTACTCATATATACTGATAGTGTGTCTGCCAGTATTTAGCATATTTGAATTAGCCATTACAACCTAAAAACAACAGGCATCCTACAACAAAGCCATGGTTGTACTATCCAGCCCAACTTCTCTCCACTGACTGTCCGGGTTGTGGGTGGGCTTTGGAACCGTTCCATCCAAAAAGGGTTTTCATTTAAGATTTAGCTTCTTTATCACTTTTTCTTTCACCTCCTGGCACTGAGACCTGGATCACTTGAGACAATTCTGTGACCATGGCTGTTTCATTGATGAATATGCTTCCTTTCACACTTCATGAGAAACTGGCAAGGGTTTCTGAAATACTGTGTTCCAAACACAGTATTTCAGTATTTTTCACAGTGATTCACCATCCCAAGTCTCACTTCACTCTCATGCTGTTAAAAAAAAAAAATTATAATAATAATAAAAAATTAAAGAATAAATAATATATATATATATATATCCTTCTCTTTTAACCTGAAATGTTTTGGATCTGACCTTCAGCTGACCTTGCCAGCTCTCCATATTAACATACAGTAATGTTTCTCTGTTGCTTTGTTTGTCTAATTGTGCCAGTCAATGACTCCTCCTGTCCCTTCTGCACTTTCTGTATCTGCCAAGCCATGTCTCCTTTCTCTAGCGTCCAGCATCCTATCAATCCTACCCTCCTTTTCCTTCCCACCCCTTTGAATCAGTCAATTTTTACTTTCTTCTCTCAATTACCTTTCCTGCTCTGCCATTTTTCAGAGCAAGAAAATGTTCTTGTCCTGTTTCTTGGCTGTTGGATGTGCTCTGCAGCAAATGCACAGAATTAAATGTAGCTAACAGTAAGTGGAAGAAGTCACAGGTTTCTACACTTTTTATCTCTGTCTTCTGTTGAAGTTTTCCTCTGATGTGACTACTTTTACAAGGAAAAACTGGGAAAATCTGCATCTGATCTACAGAAACTCAATAACATATTTTCGCCTTTAATTTTGAGTCCAAATTAAACATAACATACTATATACCAAGGACACTCAATACCTTTACTAGCCTCAAACAGTGAACTTTCTGCTCATATCTCAGAATGCCTGGTGGACTTCGAATCAGGGATGTCAGCTCATCCCCTGAACCTAAATCCCAGCAACACTGAGCTGCTGTAATTCCCTTGAGATGCAGCCCAATGTCCTGATCTTGTGATCTCTCTGGAGAGCTCTTGAAAAGAACATCATCTAACAATGCACACAACCTTATTACAGTTCCTACTGCAGGTTTAGGCTGGTCATAACAGGTTTTCTTCACAGAGCCCACTATGGTGCTGGTTCAATAGATTGTCACCTTGACAACTGCACTACTATGACTTGTTCCTGACATGTCTTCCCATGTGTACCATCAGACCCCTGCAAATGTTCCAGAACCCAGGGGCACAAAGTGTTTCCTTTTTTTCTTGTTGTTGTTTCCTCCCACATTGCCCTATTGTTAAGCCCACGTGAGATTTAGAACATGAATACTTGCCTACAAAGCCAAAAATGGGCCGGCCTTTACCTGCCCAAAGGCACTTAACAAATCCCATTCTGTATCCTGCTCCCTCTAGCACAACTTAACCTGACGCAACATCCCTCAAAATACAAAAAAAGCTGAGTCACTAAACCATGCACGTATTTCAGTAATAAATCCAGAAAAAGAAAAGAAATAGTTAATACCAAAAAACTCAAGGTCATATGCTAATTGTTGTATTTAACTCAAAGTAAATGTTTAGATTCTATTTTAAATCTGCTGTGTTTTTTTTGTAAAACTTTTTGCTTTGTAAAGTGTTTTAGAAAGAGTGTTGTCTTATAACATGGATCAAATACGTTTGAATGCATTTGAAGTTGTGAAGTGTTGGAATTTGCCCAGAATTTGCCCCTGTTAGTAATGTGAACATCTTGACAGCAATATCTGTAAACTGTACATATACAGTCTATAAGCTCAGCGAGAGAGAGAGAGATGCATTGGAAAAGATGTTAAAAACAGGTTACATTTTAAATGCTGCACTTAAAATCAAGATCTAAACATACACCAATCAGCCATAACATTAGCCATAACGCAGAACATTTTGCCCAGTATTGTGTAGCTTCCCTTGTGCCACCTAAGGCAGCTCTGGCCCTTCGGGGCATTACTCCACAAGTCGTAACTCTGGGCATGTTCTGTGATGTCTGGCAGCAGATTCTTTGGGTGTTGTAGGGTGGGGCTCCCATGGACCAGTTTTGTTTGAACAGCACATCTTACAGGTGCTCGTTCGCATTGGGATCTGAGGAGATTTGAGGCTGAATCAGAGGCCTTGGCTCATTGCCGGCTGGGCTCTGTACTGTACGTGATGGGCTGTGATGCATTGAGTGTTCTGATGCCTTTCTGTCTTGGCCAGCATTGACGCTTTTGGTGAGTTGAGCTGCAATGACTTTTCCATGGATGTGCTGGACCAGACGTGCTGGACTTTGGTCCCTGAAGGCCTAGGTGACCCTTGGGTGCTCAAGATATGTACTAGAATCTAGTATAGATATGTACACACCGCAACACTGGAGGTGTGAAGTCACAGTGCTAACCACTACGCCGCTGTGCCTCCTCATGTAAAAACGTAATTTAAGCAATGTTTACTCCAACTTTGTTGCATGTAAAATAATGTGTGCAATTAGTCTTCATAAATCACTGATGGCCCACGTACTAATTACATGTACAATTTAGCGCTTGTTTACTGTTTCTTTTGGGGTCTCAGTAAATCACTTTTATATTAGCATATAGTAGAGATTAATGACTTGACAGTTTATAAGTTACTTCAACATCAGTGTATCTATACATACAGTATGGCACGTTTTGGGGATACAGAAAATAAATAATAAGTGTAACTGACTGATACAAAAAAAAAGGCAAGCTGGATTATGCATCCTATTTCATGGAAAATGACATAAAAACAAATGACATGACATTATTACATGACATCTGATTTGCCTTTAACAAATGGCTCAAAGTGAACTGATTGTACTGTAACATTTGTGGAACCAATAACAACATGGTCATAAGCAATAACATACCAAATGGTATAACTATAAATTACTGTACATAAAAAAGGAAATGTTTGTGTAGTTTAAATGAAGGGGCGGATTAATGGCAAGCACGGCTTTTCTGTTTACTGTGTTCAGCAGAGATATGTCATGATTATGGAGTTGAAACACTTGGCTTGAAAAATCGCAGTCGTGAATGGAGTTGCCTATCTGTCTGAGTAAAGGCATAATGTTTAGACATTTGAGACCTTGTGCTACAAGGCTCAGCCATGATTGTTTCATTATCGCTTGTAATAGTAACACAGTTTTACTGATAGGGCTAAAAAAAAAAAAAAAAAAGTACTACCGATCAGGCCACTACAGCAATAAACTGCTTAATAATGCTATTTTTCTATCTACTGTAACTGACCTGCATCCGGTTATGACCTGTTTTTTGCAAAACAGATGTAGTATTTAACTCAAATAGCCACTTCATGACTGACACGTGGTGTTGCCTCAGTTAGTATGATCCCTTATACCAGATATAACGCTTTATTTAGTATACAGGGTCACGAGGGGACTTTCTGAACATGGTGCACACACACACACACACACACACACACTCGCAGGCATATGCACACACTACAGGCAATTTGGAAACGGCAATTATTCTAATCAGCATGTCTTTGGACTGTGGGAGGAAACCCGGAGCACCCGGAGGAAACCCACCAAGCACGGGGAGAATACGCAAACTCCATGCACACAGACCCCGAGGCGGGGATCGAACCCGATCCCTGCAGGTGCGAGGCGACAATGCTAACCACTAAGCCTCTGTGCCACATGCACACAAACAGAATTCTGTAAATAAAGCAAAACACTCAATCCTGGAAAAGACCTTCTGTTCTGATATGCCTTTTAAACACACACTGAGACGAGTGCCACCGCTCCCAGGGCTCAGCACAGCATCAGGTCCAGCAGCATGCACCTCCCGCATCTCCTGTCCTTTACAGAGCCACTTAAGTGTTTTTTTTTGTTGTTGTTGCTTTTTGTTTTTTGGAGTGAAGGGATAAATTAGTAGTGAGACGATCAAAGAGGGAAAGACTAATTGAGATGGAGTCTGCTCCCTGCCTGCGAGGATTCTCGTGCTTCGCTGAAGATATGGGGATAATTACAATTGTCAGGTTGTGGCAATCAGTCAAGCTAATGTGCAATCACAGGTTGAGACCTGACATTAAAAACGAAGTCAGGGAGATTTTGTTGTCGTTAGCTCGTCCTGTAAATACCAGCGGCTTGATTCATCACTTTGTCCTGGACGTGTCTGCTCGGCTGATTGTAATGGGGCAGTCAGTGGGTGCATTAGGCCATATGCTGTCTTAGTTACGGTGGTCGTACAGTGCAAAACAAAATAAATAAAAAAACGAAATAACAAAACGGGAAACAAAACAACAAAACCCAAAACAAAATAACAAATTCAAAACCAAATTACAGTAACAAAACGGAAAACAAAATAACTAATTCAAAAACAAAAACAAAATAACAAAACCCAAAACTAATTTGTTATTTTGTTTTGGGTTTTGTTGTTTTGTTTTTGGTTTTGCTGATTGGACGAGACATCTGTCACTCAAGATATACAGGAAGTAGGAACTTGTTTCTCTATCTTTGTTTCTTGTGT
>JAQMYG010000033.1:29680096-29698574 GCA_030014215.1 Clariallabes teugelsi
GCTGTAGAGCCGTGATTAATGTGGGAGCACTAAGTACCTCTCATCCCTCCCCTCTGAGAGAGCTCGGTCAATCAGCTCTACACGGCTCTACAGCCCATCAGGGGGGGTCTGTGAGCTCATGTAAGCGGAAGGAGCGGATAGCGCTGTCCTCCGAGTGTGTTACGCCCCCAACGGTGCGTGAGCAAGCAGTTCAAAAAGATGCGGTCGGCTGGCGTCACGTGGTCCGGAGGAAACACATGATAGTCTTCGGGTCTGAGTGGTAGTAGTAGCTTAATGTGGGAGCTCCCTAGTGATGGGGAGGAATTGGATACTACTAAATTAGGAAGAAAATCTAGATGTTAAAAGCCAGTCTGCTTTTTTCTCCAAACTCTGTGAGTAAATTAGTCTCAAACCCACTCATTACACATGCTTACACCAGTCTCAAAACACCACGAGAACTAATTAGTTGCACTAAACTGTCTGCATTAGAAGCCTCGCACGCTCACGTTAGAAGCCGCACGTGCGGCTGTGAGCTTGATGCCGAGTTTAGTTCATAGCCTTTGAGATAGCTAAAATCTCACCCAAATAGCTCTTTCCTCCCTTCCCCTAATGATTACATGGGGCAGTTTGAAACGATGCCTGCTTCACATGTCTCGCAGGAAGCTGACTGGATGGTAGCCGTTGACTCATTGGGTTCATTTGCATTTAATTTGTAAATAAAATCAGGTTTTAATCTAATAATCGAAGATGTATTTGAGTGAGTGAAAGTCCTTTAATCTAAACATTAAGGCTACTACTACCACTCAGTCGGGAGGGTCGAAGACTATCACATGTTTCCTCCGAACCACGTGGCGTCAGCCGACCTTTTCGAACTTTCTTTTCGAACTGCTTGCTCACGCCACCGTTAGGGGCGGCGTAACACACTCGGAGGACAGCGCTATCCGCTCCTTCCGCTTGCGTGAGCTCACAGATGCTCCTGATTAACTGTAGAGCTGTGATTAAGCACTAAGTACCTCTCATCCCTCCCCTCTGAGAGAGCTCGGCCAATCAGCTCTCTCTAGACCTCCGGCTGCGAGAGGTTACAGAATCACTGGGGAACCGAACCAACGATCACCGGATGATAGGGCGAGCACTTTACCACTGCGCCACACGGAGGCCCCAGTTTTTGTGAAATTGTAACGGTTATTTAATAATCTGTATTTTATTTTAAACATACAGTTGAATTTTCTATTAAAGCTAAAACTAGAACATTTTCTTTTTGTGTATGCTTTATCACTTAAAAAGAAAGAAAATCTTGAATCAGGGCACTTTTTAAAAAAAGTCATACTGTACGTATCCGCCAAGCTAAGTGCAATTGGTGCACCTCTCAGTAATTTCCCCCTGGGATTAATAAAGTTATTTGAGTCTTGAATCTTGAATCTCTAGTTTCCATGACAGCCCTGCCCCTTTTCTTCCCTTCCATGATGCATGATGCAAAAGGTCAGTGGGAAAAAAAATCTCTTTTATTCAAGTCTGTACCTTTATCTCAGTTATACATGTCTAAAATAGTACAAATGTAAGGATGCAACACTCACTCATGCTTTTTCCTGTCTCCTCTGTCAAACACACATTCTGTCTCTTTCCTCTATTTTTTCCCCCCTCTATTCAAGTGTTCTCTTCTATTATTTCTCAATTTTCCTCACACATGCATTTGGCCCAAAGCTGCAGCCTCTCTCAAGGCTATTACAGCCTGTGGATAAAGAGAGGCCAAAAGAAATGGACCTACAGTCCAGGGATCAAACCCTGCTGATGGCCCAGTCAGCCATCACGATGATGCCTTTTAGACCCAATTTCAGGCCGAGGAGGAAATAGCGGGTTGTGGCATGGTAAATTACATGTTTGACTACATTACTTAATTGGGACGGCAGCACATGGTGGCTATATTTAGTTCCACAGCCCAACCTGACCTGTCATCCTGCTCTAGCACAGAACGCGCTCATTACTTTTATTTATTTCTTTTGCCTTTAATTGCGTTTTGCTTCCCTGGATGAAGTACAAATAGCCCTCAATATTTCATGGTAGCCTGGGAGCCAGCAGTGAGGACTATGAATCTTTCAGCAGAGGTGCATTCCATGTCTGCCGCATGGTGAATTATTCAAGGCTGCTGATGAACTGTGAAGAGAGCAAAAGAGAGGTAGAGAAGGAGAGCACCGCGGAGAGCAATAGTGTGAGGGACTGATAGTTAAAAGATAGAGTGAGAGGGAGATAATGATGGGATCTGGATATTAAAAAAAAAGAAATTGTAAATGGAGGTACACCTAATGCTAAAGGTTGTCGCTTCAGTGCATTACTGCTTTACATGTTCCATCATTTTTTTTCTTCTTCTCCTTTACGCTTTACAGTAAGTGCATACGGTGACTCCATGCCATGCTCAGTTCTCCCTCATTTGCAATCATAAATTACTCGGTTAATTACCTGCTTTTATAACAGTTGAGCAGAGGTTAATCGTTCAAAGACAGTAACTAGACAACAAAAAAGAAAGTGAAAGACATAGACAAGAGAGAGAGAGAAATATTTAAAAAAAGAATTTTCAATCAAGGCTGGTGTTGAAGGCCTCTACTGTCTCATCGGGTCTCATTAATCAAGCTGGATACAAATGAATTTATTCATAAATCATTCACAGGAGCATTTACACAACAAATGTGTGTGTGTTCCTAAAAGTTTATATCCTACAAGAGTTCCTGAGAGAGTGTAAATTTACTAACTTACTCACTCATTCTCTATACCACGTAATCTGTACAGAGACACGGCAAGCCTGGAGCCTATCCCAGGGCACCATATGTATGAGGAGGGAACACCATGTGCCAATCTATCCCAGGGCACAGACGAGCTACTTCGCATATATGTGGACTTTGGAGGAAACTGGATTACACCAAGGAAACCCACCAACCACGGGGAGAACCTGCAAACTCTTTGCACAAAGACCCAAAGCAAGATTCGAACCCTCAACTCTAGACATGTGAAGGCACATTGTTAACCACTATACTCATCCGACATGCCACCAGTGTGAATTTTCTGTACATACGAGGAAATGCCAAAGTCAATTAACAGGCTTCAAAAGAGAGAATTTTTGACAAGTCCTTATGCACGTATAAACACTGTTGTAATGTGTTCTTATCATCCGTCTGTCTCCTGGTCTCCATGTTAATGACTTTTGTTCTTTTGATATACAGTATGACATGTACAGTATGTGACATACTGTAGGGCAACTGGCTAAAAGGCTTAAATATGCTCTCAGACACATCATTCATGCGTGTGTGTTTCTCCCTCTTTCCCAGTTTGGGACGGGCCGGTAAGCGGATCGAGGTGCTGCTGGTGCATCAAGCAATTATCCCTTTAATTCATTTTAAACGTAACAAATATCTTACTCATTGCTTTCTAAAACCCGGGTTTGATTCCCATCCTATTATAACCAAACCCCAGCCACTGGATGCAGCCTGGAAAAAATGGGAGGGTTGTGTCAGGAAGGGCATGGGGCGTAAAAAAAAAACCTGTGCCAAGTTGTTGTGCGGATCAGATGATCCTTCGACAGGAGCAGCCGAAAGACTACCAACAACTTAGAAACACACAGGTTAACATTCAAAAGACGCCAACAATGAATTTTACTGAACATATAAAAATATGCTACATGGTATGGAGGGTCTCTCACTCACAATCACACCGGGTGTTTTCAAGACTTCAGCTGGGTCTTTTGCCTTGTCTTTTTGTCCAGCTGTGTGCTTTGTCTTTGTCTTAGACCTGATACCTTTACCAGTGCTAGCTAATAATCACACGAAGTGCGCACGGATCAGGGCCCTTAAATAGTTAACACTGATCGTGCTTACAGCGTCGTCGTCTGGCAACCATGCATCTGGGTGACCGCACCTCTGGCTGTCCAGAACTTCATGGGGTAGCAGCCTGGTATCTGCCCGTTATGAACAGTGCAGAGTATTTTTGCACAGTTCTGCCCCTCGCGAGAGAGATGTCGTCACACAAACAAACCACATTTAAACAAATTCTGATTGTAATCAGTTTTTTTGGGAGGTTTGTGGAAAAGACGTCTTTCTATGGACAGCCTCTGATCGAACACGCCCGTAGCTTATTCGTATGGCGATTTCGCATCTACTGTAGCTATCCAAGAGTGACAAAAGTATTGGCACCCTATGTTAAAAAAAAGACGAGTTAGTGTGCGTCATTTGACGCTGCAGTGGCTGAGTTATGGAAGATTTAAAGTGCACTTCACTTCAGAGGCCCCCCTTCGCTATTTAGTAATCATTTCCAGATTGTTTGGTGATTTTTCATATCACCAAAGAAAATTCAGCTGTGCTTGTAATTTACTGCTGCTTGACATTCATCAATGTACGCACGTGACTATACTGATAAATGAACACAAAAGACTGATAAATACGAACGATTTTGTCTATTACTGTATGTCTTCCGGCTGCAAACACACACACACACACACACGATAAAGGGGATATTCTACACCACACTACACCACTACTTTACTAGCAATCTCACCCTCCTTTCTCAAAAAACCTTTTCTCTTTTCTCTTTCCCAGTCTCCTCTAGTCCCTTGATTTTTCCCTCTCTCTGTCTCCCTGTCTCTCTTTCTCTCCGCATACCTTTAAAACTTGAGCTTTTGAGCTCGGCTGTGACATTTCAAAGGCTTCTTGTCCTCACGTGGACTTTGCGGACTTTCCGCTCGAATCAGCCCGTCGCTCTCATCTAATTCGCCTCCTAGATGAAAGACATTCAGAAATGATGTACAAACCACAGACCTGTAGTATCATTCAGAAAGATCAGTTCTCCTTATAACACACCCGCAAAGCATCAATATTTAATTAGCTGACACTCTGCGGTGCTCGCTGTAGCTGGGAATCACAGGGCTGTTTAGACAGATCACGCAATCGCAACGCTAATATTTGGCTAACCGAGTTACATCGCATCCATGCAGACTAGCAAACTATCTGCATGATATATACAGTATACTCAAAACCTTGAAATGTGATCGTACTCTGTTTTTGTGATGAAAATCAAAACCAGTTGATTTTTTTTTTGGATGTTTTTAACAAACCCCCTGCAACAGGCAAAGGAAAGAGGGAAAAAAAAGGAGAGAGAAACTGTCACGCCTGCGCATACTGAGCACATTTGGAAGGCCAATACACGACATGTTTGATTTTCAAATGGCTAAAGCTGCAAGAACACAATTGCTAGGCAAATGAGAAATACAGACACAGAGCACTAAGAGTTTCGCCAGCTGTCACATAGCAGTCGGGATTTCATTTAATAAAAAAAGACACATGCTGCTTTTGCTAAGAGGGTGTACAAGAGAGAGCGTCTCGCAAATGAGCAAAATGAAATGCGGTGTCTGGTTTTGCACGCCGGCCTCGTGGCATTCTGTATAAGATTGCAAAACACAGGGTGACATCAAAGCAAATAGATTCATTTACCAACCGCAATGCGAGTCCCTCAACCTGTATTAACGCCATACAGAAATTAATACGACATAAAAGCTAGGTATTACACATATTCAGAGACCCTGCCAGTTGAAAATTAAACCATCATTAGGTTTTAATAATGAGAAGATCGATCAAGATTATGCCTCGTTTCCTGAAATGATGACTTCGTATGTCTGTAGCGAAGTTGGTTTTATATGTGATATTCACCACTTTTGCACCGATGCCAAATAATTAGCAAATTGCTTTAGGGTAACAGAAGTAACGAGGAGTCACATCATCACTGATTATTTTCTGACAACAGCTCATCTTGTTATTTCTTATTGATTTTTTTTTTCTTTTTTAAAAGATGGCTGAGCATTAGGGTGGGAATCATTGCTGGTCTCACAATTCTATAGGATTATACTTGTCTGAGAAATATGGTGGCATCTCGACAAACTAATTTTTGCCTTAAGAACTGAAACTGAAATTCGGCATACAAAGCATTTTCGGCATATGAACAACTGAACCGAATTTTTTGTGGGTTTTTGTACAAGATTTAGTGAAGACATCCCCACAATTACTGAGCCTGGATTGTTTGCTTATACAATGAAAGTATGTAATTACTACTGTTTGAACTGAATATATGGTCATTTCTACAATCAAGTTAGGTTTATGTTTGACATTTAGTCTACTAATGTGCAATAAAATAGGCTAAAAATGCTAATGTAATTGGGTTTGGTCTCTTCTTACCTATTAACCATTCTAATTTAAATAAATAGAGACCTAAACTCCCCAGTGTAATTTCAGGTCAGGTTCGATGTGGCATTTTTTTATTTATTTATTTTTTAAATATGTGGGGTGTCGCTAATGATACCCTTTTTTTCAATATCTGGAACTGGGCAGTTTCCTTATCTGTGAACATGACTAATTAGAATTCCAATTAATTTAATTTAACACAAAATTATGCCTTGACCCTCCAGCAAAACACACACACACACACACACACACACACACACACACACACACAAGCACACACACACAGATCCTGGTAATGTTGCTAAAGCAACATGGCGATAAAAAGGATTTAGGACCTTAGAAGATATGCATTATGTTGCAAGAGGTACAGTGAGATGAAACATCTTAATCTAAAAAGGACTACTTTCACCCAAAATTGCTACCACGGCTAAGTATAAATCAGAGCTAGCGGGAGCAGTTAGCAGGATCTCATTTGAATAATGTTAATGGGACCCAGAAGGATTGCATTCATTACTTGTAACTTTAATGTTTTTTTTTTTTTTTGGTGCTTCACTTTAACAATTTCATCCAGGAACATGATAATTTTATTTTCAGGTAGAATGCTCGGATAAATAAAACAAAACATTTTTCAAAACATCATTCATTCATTCAATCATTCTCTATACTTCTTATCCTGTTCTGGGTCACGGGAAGCCTGGAGCCTTTCCCAGAAGACGTTGGGCATGAGGCAGAGTGCACAGAGGTGCAATTTGTAAATGCCTATTAGTCCACTCTGCATGTCTTTGAACTGCAACTGGAGGAAACCCATCAAGCACGGGGAGAACATGCAAACCTCACGCACACAGACACGAGGTGGGAATCAAACCCTCAACACAAGAGTTGCAAGGCCACAGTGCTAACCACTACACCACCATGCCGCCCTAAAGAAACAAATGTTCTGTGCAATTGTGCTGAATTTTTGTCAAGATGATAAAATAGTTTGGGACATGCTGATTTGGCTGGCTCTGTACTTGGTTTTGGTAATCACTATCTGGAATAAAAAAAAGAGTGACCTTAACCATTTATCTTGTTTTCTGTCTTTACTACCTAGAATTTCTATCCAAAAAGAAAAAAAAGGGACCTTCACCATTGATCAGTTAATAGTCTGAAGCCAGGCTGTCTTGTTCAGTGTCGTGTTCAATTTTCTAAGATTAAATAAAGTCAATTGTTCAAAGTCTTTCATAGCTACTGCCTTAACCACTCATGTGTAGTGCATTTGTTGGTGGATTTAAACATATGTCCAAGGCAGCTTAATCACAGAGAAAAGAAATGCATCTCCTTACTTGTATCACCCAAAGATCAAGGGTGTCCATCTTTCTATTTCCATCCACTTTACTTTCTTGTTAATGTAGTCTTAAAGCCTTTTTTTCTTCCTCTCCACACCAAGGAGGCACATCACAGGACAATGCTATCAGTAGCTGAGATGCTGAAATGGGATGACACAACAGTAATAATTTAGCATCTTTACAAGACCACCAAATTGGAGGAGAAAATAGAAGTGAATTGTGAGCAGAACATGATTAAGATGGAAGAGGCAATTACCTCCATCCCTGATGGGCATCCTGAACCTATTTTACACACTGTACCTCAGTAAGGGCTGCTGTAATGACATGTCTAAGTACTGCACTATTGTGTCATTATGGTATATTAAGTGGTGGGGTCTCAAAGATTCAATCTGCTTCCATCACCATTCAAATTTAAAGGGAGGAACGTTAGGAAAAGCGGATATATAGTGGGAGAAATCAGGGCTGTGACATAAGGACGCTGTATGTGATGTCTGTATCTGTTTAGGAGTGATGGGTCGTTCTTTTTGAACGTGACTCAGAAGAACGAGTAGTCTCAGAGAGTGATTCGTTCAATTTCTACTGGGCGCGCATACGCAAATCATTGCAAAACCTATGTAGGTTATGTATAGGAAACAGAAATGAGAACCTGTAGTTACCTTTGAGTCTTTGGTCCGAATCATTCGTTCTGTTGTCACGTGACTCCCATAGATGCTATGAAGTGCAGTACACAGGAAATAGAATTGAGCGATTCTTCTTAATGAGTCTTCTAGCCTGAGTCGTTTGTTCTTTTGTCACGTGACTCCCATAGACGCTATGCAGTGCAATAGATTCAAAAGAACGAACGACTCAGACCAGAAGATATGAGAGATGAGCTGCTCATTCTGTTTATCATAATATGTCCTTAGCTGCATTCATATTTTTATTACTGGAACTACAGCCAAAATTTGTGTATGTAGACATGTTGGAGGTCTGTTTATTGAAAATGTAACATTTTATTTTATTTCTGAACACTCACTCCCGTCTATACCACTTTATCCTGTATTCAGGGTCGCGTGGACCTGGAGCCTATCCCAGGGGACTTAGGGCACTATTTCCGAACAAAAGAATGAAATGAACTAAATGACTCAAAAAAAATACATAAAAATCAAAGAACAGAGTCACTAAAATGATTCAAACTTCCCACCAATTCTGTTTAGTGCCGTTCCTGTACTTGGATTTAAACCTATATTTGGAAGGTTATTTAGCCTTGAATGTTAACATTATGCTGCAGGAAACATTGGGGAACATTGATCCAGTGTCAAACGTACATTCTACACTGCCTACTCTAGACTGTTCAGTTCTGTGTACACATTAATGCACTCTGTTATTATTATTAGCGGTTGATATTCACCCTCTCTGATGAGTCCTTTGCTAAAACGTCAAAGGCAGAACAGCATGAGCGTTTCATTTTGCGAGCGATACTGAAGGATACATGGCTTTCCAGGTGGGTTTCGGGTCTTATCAGAGCCTCTGATCTAATGTTCCCTCATTGTTACTGTCTTTGTTTGCTGCGAAAATCAAAAGCATGCATAATGGAGGCACGGCCCGCAAATTGCTGCTGTAGTGCGGAAAAGAACAAGACCTCCATGATAGATACCACAGGCGGAGAGATAACGAGATAAGGGTAAACAGCATAAGCCAAACAATTTGCATATTTAGCAGCTTCCAATATTTCTGCAGAAACTTATCTAGAGTGAGCACTATTATAGCGGGCAAAGCAATAAAATTAAAACAGCAGGACAGAAGAGGAAGACAAAAATCAGAATGCAAGTGATAAACAATATTCTTGTTTTGTATCGTTTATGAGATAAACAAAAATGAAAGACCTCACGCACTCACTCATTGTCTACACCGCTTTATCCTGTATACAAGGTCACGAGGGCCTGGAGCCTATCACAGGAGACTTAGGGCACGAGGTGAGGTACACCCTGGACACACACACACACTATGGACAATTTTGGGAATGCCAATTAGCCTAATCTACATGCCTTTGGACTGAGAGAGGAAACCAGAGCACCTGGAGGAAAACATGCAAACTCTGTGCACACAGAGGTGGGAATTGAACCTGGCTGGGAATCGAACCCAAAGTGACAGTGCTTACCACTATGCCGCCTAATGAAAGATCTACAGTATCTAGGAAAAAAAAAATTGGAATTATCATTTAGAACAGTTACCAAGTATATAAAAGTTATGCATATGCATATACAAGGGTAAATTTCCCTATTGATTTTCAATGTGATTTTTTTTACATAGTCAATGTAAAATTATTAAATCTGTTTAAAACTTACTCACTCACTCAGTCATCGTCTACACCGCTTTATCCTGTATTCAGGGTCGCGGGGGGCCCTGGAGCCTATCCCAGGAGGCTTAGGGCACAATGCGGGGTACACCCTGGATGGGGTGCGAATCCATCGCAGGGCACACACGCATACTGTACACACACTCACATGCTCATTCACATACTACAGGCAATTTGGGAACGCCACTTAGTCGAACCTGCATATCTTTAGACTGTGGGAGGAAATGCAAACTCCATACACACTGACCTGAGGCTTGTGCTAACCACTACGCCATCGTGCCACCTTTAACATTCATATCTTTACTCATTACTATTGGTAAATAGTACTAATTACTAATTACATTTTTTGTTTAAATTCTATTGATAGATAATTGACTTATTATTATTATTATAAATACATGCTTAAAATGAGCTAATCCGCCTATATTTAAAATTTTCACACACTTTTACCATGCATTCATAAACATTAATCACTTTTCATCGAAGCACACACGTAACTCTTAACTACCCCTTAACCTCCAAAAACGAGCCTTCCCTCTATAGTGGAGAAAATAACACGCATGCAGTCAGTGATTATGAGTGATTATGTTTGTTCAGATTTGATGTTGTGATCATCAGCCTGTATAGCAGTAATTTGTTGACATGCTACTCGTGTACTGAACTTGATCTCGCACAAACAGGTTGCTTGCAGTCACGCAGTTTGACGAACATACTCACTTAATCACCTACGTTTACTCTTCTATGTTGTGTTTGGTGGAACAGGACAGCTGATGAAAATGATTGAGCTGTGATTAATGCACATCATGTCAATGCTGAACGACAGGCACTATGGACAGAGAAAAACTAACGAAGAAAGCACACATTACTGCATTTATTCGACTGATTTATGTGTGACAAGAATTATTGTATTGTTTCCGTTATGCAATTGAAAGTAATTGTGCTCATGTTTTTGAGGTTTGAATCTCGGTTAAAGAATTATACATTGCCTACCCAAGCCTTCCACCCAAATCTAGTATTGATTACGGTGCACAATGTGACGTCCAATCCATGTGTGGAAATCATTCCTCATGCTCCCAGAAGTACTCTTTCACAATCTAAAGTAACTCCAAAAACAACTCCATAGATGTGATAACCTGGTCATTCAGTACATTCAGGTCATCAGCTGACTTCATTTTATTGCCACATAACGGTGCTGAGCCTAGCCTTGACCAACTGAAGCAACCCCTCTACCTTCGTAGGCTTGTACTATGAATTAGGCACTATGCATGATGCACTTACATGTACTGTACTATGTACTTGTACTAGGCACTATGCATGGTGGGTACATCGCTTCATGGGCTTCCTAATATTGATTTTTCACACATTTTTCTCACATCTCAATCACAGACTCTATCAAGTTGATGGTTTAACATTATTCTCCTTGATTTTTAGGTTTTTTTCCTTAATCTAATTTCAGTAATTATAACAATTTCCTTTGTTGTTTTCTTCGCTTGACCCTTTATCCTTTATATGCAACTTTATTTTGACCAGGCAGTGTGAAGTACTACATGCCTTTGCATCAGATGCACGTATTATGAGAAAGAGAAATACATTTAAATGACATGAAGTAGGGACTGGTTCAAAGTTCTTTATAGCGAAGGTATTTTCATTTATTTTACTCTATCACTCTTTGCTGTGTTATACCCCTGAAAATGGATTGGAAGCAGAAACAAAAAGCAGACGTTGTGCAATCAAATCACAAATTAAACTAGGACAAATGATGAATTGCTGCATTAAGTATCATTTCTGTTGATCATAATCAGATTATTGAAAAGAAACATGGCTTGACCCAAGTCTCTTCTGTTATTACAGACTGTTTTATTATTATTTTTTAAATAAATAATAACTCACTCATCATCTATATCGATTTATCCTGTATTCAGGGTTGCGGGGTGCTGGAGCCTATCCAGGGGAATTATGGCACAAGACAAAGCACACTCCATCTCAGGACACACACTCACATGCTCTTTCACACTCTATGGGCAATTTGGGAACACCAATTAGAGTTATCTGCAGGTCTTTGGACTGTGGGAGGAAACCCACTAAGCACTGGGAGAACATGCAAACTCCATTGCACGCAGACATAAGGCGGGAATTAAACTTGGATCCTGGAGGTGCAAGATGACAATGCTAACCACTACACCACAGTGCCGGCTAAAAACAAATGATTTCGGTATGGTCTGGTACTGTGTACCACTAAAAGATTCAGTGCTGGTCCGCATTACTGGGAGAGCAAGTCTTCTAAATCCCACATTCATACCCACACTCTGAACAGTCTGTGTTGTCTTTCAATCTTTCATTACTGCTAGTTGCTAATGCTAGCTGCTAATGTAAAAGCAAAAAGCAAAAAGCATGGTTCCACATCGTATCTCTTCTGTCTAGGCAAACGCATCAACATATTGACCAGACGGAGTGGTGATTTATTCAACTAAATACTACATGTAGTATTATTTCTAATTCCCAACAAGTGATCAGAATAATCCAACGACAAAATAAAATCAGGTCACTTATGGTGGTCCATTGAATTGACATACAGTACATTTATATACATACAAAGAACAATAAGAGAAACATGATGCCTCAAATTGATTTTTTTTTAATCAGCTTTACATTATATCTGGAAGACACAAGATGGTAAAGCATAACATGATTTCTGTGAGATTCTTATCCTGAGATCTTATTTATGCTACAATTTTCCCACTTCATTGCTGCTATGGCAGCCACTATCAATATTAAAAGTGATGGTATCGATGTTATACTCATACCTGTTAATGCACCTATAGCCGGAGGAAAAATCCCAATCATCCAATTTCCAATCGAGATTGCACCTCTAGCCGGAGAATACAAAAACAGTTTCTATGATAATCCATGAGATACAGACTACAGTATTAGTGATATACACTACTATAATCGCAATTATCATTTATCATGTGATGCCTATCATTAGGCTGTTGACTTAAATTCTATTCCGTATGCCTAGTCCTTTTTGTTGTCAGGCCTAGAGTATAGGATGCATTATTAGGCTCATCTGGAATAATTCTTGAGTTTCTCAGTCTAACTATAGCAACATGATCATAATATTGGGCATCGATGGATTCCTTTATGAGTTATTACAGTAGTAGCTTGTTTATGGGTCATATTGACCTTTGTCTCAGCTGGAATCTGCACCACATCTACACCACATGCTGCATCGGCAAATCCACCAACATTGTGGCTGATCAAACCAACCCCTCACACTTACTCTTCACCTTACTGCCATCTGGAAAAACGTCTTGAAGCATCCGTGGCCTCACATCCAGACTGTGCAGCAGCTTCTACCCACATGCCATCCGTCTACTCAACAAGAAAGACCTGGACTGATATACACACACACACACACACACACGCACTCAGATAAACATTCACCGCAATAAACACATGTGCATACACACTGATCTACAACCATCCAGCAAATTTCAACTCCAACCTGAAATTGTTTTTTTTTTTTTTTTTGCACAAATATTTATATTATTAGCTGCTATTTGCACAAGGACCCTTTCTATTTTTCATATGTAAAAAGTATATAGAGAATATATAGAGAAGTAGATGAGTTACAATGGGTGCAAATAAACAAATGATTACAGGTGGTACAATAAGGAAGGTATTGTACTGTATACCATGCGAAGGAAGTTTGCATATTTAAACATTATATAGTGAGAGTGAGGAAGGTAAAATAATGAGTGCAAATGAGTTATAAGTGGGTGCAATAGGAAGGTATTATAGGAAGAGTTATGTACGATGATTTTGGTGTAGCCAGTATACTTATAATAAATAAAGTATGTACTGTATATACAGTATATATATATATATATATATATATATGATGTCTTCCTGCACCATAGACAAGTATGATGAGGGAAAAAAAACAACAGATGTTGAATACAACAGCAAATTCATGAAAGTGAAAAGGAACATTATTAATGCAAAACAGAATGTGTAGGTTCTTATTGAACATCACATACTTTGTTTGCCATCACATACTGGCAATACCAAGCTGGAGAACATTTACAGTACGATGAAAAGACTAAAAGGTTCTAATTTTGTTTAAGAGTATTCATACGATGGTAGACACTGTCATATTTGTATACTGTAGCATTAATTTTGGTATATGTCCACTAAAATCCCAACTAAAAGAAGCTCGATTACTTCAAATAAAGGAAAAACCTTTGACAATAATAACATACAGTAAGTAACGATAAATCATTAAATCATTTTTGCTAGAAAAACTAAAAACAATCTTTTAAATACTGATATTCACACTGTGTATCCAATCAGTGACAAGCGTGGAAATCTCAATAAGGATCTACCCTTTCTGTTTCATGGCTTGTGTTTCTGAATTTGCTGTTTGCCATGAATTAAGTCTAAAGAGGTTTTGAAATAAATGATCATAAATGACTCATCAAGATGCTCCTGGACGCAATGGTGGAGATGGATGAGCATCATGAACAAAATTCATCTCACACCATAAATCATAAATGAGTCAACAGGAGCAGCTATACACTGATCAGCCATAACATTAAAACCATCTTGATTTTCGGTTCCCTTTGTTCTGCCTGGGCAGCGCTGGCCCCTCAGGAGTTGGCTCCAAAGGGGCTCTGGGGGGGTGGTGGTGTGGTCTTGGGCACCAGGACATTACAGTAGCAGCAGATCCCTTGGGTACTCTGGGTTGTGGGGTGAGGTCTCCATGGATCAGACTAGTTTATCCAGTGTATCCCAACGGTGCTCGATCGGAATGGAATCTGAGGAATTTGGTCGCCAGGTTGACTGCCTTGTCTCCTTCGTCTGATCAGTCTCTTGGCTGTTTTTGTCTTTTTAAAGGCATTTTTACTGCACTGGCTTTTCTGTTGGACAGGCTAGCCGTTGGTCCCCATGATGGGCCTTTGTTGTTTATGATCCTCTCATCAGTTTACAGTTAAATAATTGAGAATTAATGTCATTCAGTTCACCTGGCGGGATGGTTAACGTTATGTCTGATCCATGAGTTCTAACTTTGCATCATTTATGTGTTTATTTAAACGGTCAGTCGGTTTAGGCCAACCATACACTGCATGTTCACACTCCTCATTCTACAAACTGACACATGGTATATTGTTGAAATGACATGCAAGATAAATTCAACCCTGAAGCAAAGGCTCTCTGAAGGCACAGGTGTAGAATAAAAGTATGATCAGTTTGGTTTCTGCCTATCAAACTTTAACACATAAATTATTCATTATCCAAGGCTAAGAGAAGCAACCTAAATAATACAGTATATTCCAGCTGGAACCTGAATCAAATGTAGGGATATACATATAAATCAGGACAATTTTTTATTTTATTTTTTTTTTTAAGAGAGAGAAACACAAACAAAACACTTACTTCCGAGATATTCTGTGTGCATAAATTTCAGCATGAGCTTGAGTGGATTTTTTTTTTTTTTTTTTTTTTTGGTCAAATCACATACGAATAGTATTTATGACAGAGCCAGGGGCATTGCTGTCTACACTGTTGTTCAGCATGGAGAAGAAACTCGTTTGTGTGTGCGACACCTCTATCCTCCACCTCCCATGTTTTCCTCTCACGGCATATTCAGGTCTTCTCAAGTCCCTATCACAGCCCTGTCTGCTCCAGCAACCCAACAATAGCAAACATTTCCCCTTCATGCACGTATTTCTATTGTGTCTCGCAGACAGCTCATTTCTTCAGCCAGCACTAAACTATTTCTCTAGGTGCATTGTGTATGCAACCGTTCTACATGCACAGATTTGTCTGTGGCGAAAGTACCTGACAGGACACACTCAATTTAGGAGCTGTCAGAGAAATTCTGGTGGAAAAGAAAACAAAATGTCTATGGAGAAGAACTGACAAGTTATGGAATGTTTTAAGAATCCTTGGGCAACGTTCTATACTGCACTTACAGTATAAGATCCATTCTGAACGGAAGTGGTGACTGATCGGGCGTTACTGATCAGAAGGTTGCGGGTTCCAGCCCCAGCACTGCCCAGTGGTCACTGCTAGGCCTTTAATCCTGTCTGCTCCAGAGGGTGCTGTATCCTGGCTGACCCGGTGCTCTGACCTCAGCTTCCTAACTGGGATGTACGAAAAAATTATTTAAGGTACAGCAAACAATTGCATCTTAATTTTCCAATCTAACAGTGATATGCAAATATCCCAAACAGCCCTTAACATGGCACTGCCATTTCAATTAATGCCTAAATCTTTACAGCTACGTGATCAATCTTAACTAGATTTCTAGCATCTATGTTTTACTGATCTATAAAAAAAAACAGACTCTTTTACACACTCCGCAGCTGTTAACTTGATTCTTCTCTCCAGTTCATCCACATGCTGCCTTTCCTGCCTCACATAAGACTGTGACAATAAAGCAGCCATAAAGGCCACGCCAATTAAGAATGCCTGGCTTGGTGACGGCATCAGAGGCAGCGTGGTAATGAAGAAAGGCTGGTGACAGTGCTGCATCTGGAAAGGCATGATTAGGTGCCTGGATCCTTGGCTAGGATAAGGGCAGGCCAGGACTGAGCCATAGTAATGAATATATTAATAGCGAGTGCGGGTGAGTTTCCAGCACCAAGCTTCATTATTCAGACTGCGGAAGAGATGTAATGACTTTCTCCCAATAATTAATGGCTCTCTCTGGAGCCTTATTTATGAAAGGATATTGTCTATAATAGACAGGTGCAAGAGAGGGAAGTTTTAAGCACAACTTCAGAACAATGTGGAGGCAAAGCCATACAAACACAAAATAGATTAGAACGTTTGAATTCGCAATTTGCATGCATGGGGAAGTTTAAATTCATGGAACATTTCTGTCCATATTCAAGGCAAAAGAATTCACACTGGGTACCAAAATGTGATTGGAATTCATTCCTAATTCTAAATTCAGGGTTGAAAAATGTGTTAGAGCAATACTCCGTTCAATTAAACTTGGTTTGTACAGTACAATTACAGTATGCTTCTGTATTAGTGATCATTCTGTTCTTATTATTACATGTCCAACTTATGATAATCTATGGATCTATACAGTCATTTGCACTCAAAGTGGAAAAGCCCATGTGACTATTTATACCTGTGTGTATATAATAACCCTAAGCATTTTCGACCAGCTTGAATTCTACAGCAAGAAAGCATAGTATTATTAGCCTTTTGTTTAGCCTACTTTAATATCTGTATCCCCATTTGGCATTGAAACACTTGACTATAGCCTTCTATCCCACTTCAGTCATGAAGGCATGTCGAACTGACTTTTGTCATGCTGTGATTTTTTTCTTCTTTCTTTCTTTTTTTAGTAAAAGTGAAGCAGGTGCAAATAGCCGATGACTGCCATATGGATACTCTCACCAGGATGCAGATAGACATTCCTTAGATAGTCTGCCTAATCCAAAGTATGCTTATTCTTCATCAAGCCTTAGTGAATCGATTAAGAGACCAAAGTCTACTTGTATCTGTGAGAGTTCCCAGTTTCCTCCGACCTCTCAGAAATATGCAGACTGGCTGTTATAACTTGCCTGTGGTAGTGAATAAGTGCATGAAAAAGTGCTAGAGCGGTGCCTTTTAATGAATCGAGATCCCATCCAGAGTAAATTCTCACTCCTTGAAATCAGCGTTAATGGGATAAAGGATGAACAGTTTAACAGTGAAAACCCCAAACAGACTATAAGACTCAGTCTCCAAACTCCAAGAATACCAAATCCCTCTTGTGGTTCTCAGGACACAATGCACTCATGTAGGTCTACACCAAATATGTTTGTCTTTGTAACAGATGAGGTGTGTTTAGTGTGATTCTGCTGTAGAAAAGTAGTGCTTGGGGGATGAGCTACAGTTGTAATGATTAACTTGTCAAACACGGGTGTCCCTGAGCAGGGAGCAACTGTTGGTGTGTATGTGCATGACAGCAGAGCAATGTGGAAAGCGGCCAAGTTATTCGTGTTGAAAAGTTTTATGGTAATGGCTGACTACTCTGGCACAGGCACAAGCCTAAATAAAAAGGTCATGGGATCCTACCTTGGTTAAGTTTTGTTTTCAAATGACAAGGTTATAGGCAAAGAGGTACATTATCATCTTATCATCTTATACATCCATAAATCCATCTATCCATCCATCTAGAGTAAATACTTTAGGCTCACCAGTGCCATGGTGAATCCAAAATCTATGCAATGAACACTGGCCGTGAGCATGTTTTTACAAGGTGGGAGGAAACCAGAGCACATGCAAAAAAAAAAAAACCCACACTAATACAGGTGAACATCTAAAACACAGCAAACTGAAGTTCAGGAAAAACAGAGATATGAGGTGGCCATACAACCCATCTGTGTTGGCAAATTTGTTGCATATTATCATTGTTAATAAGCATTACTCAAGAATACTAAACAGTTCCACCATCCATAAACAACATCCACCATCTATACACTACATTTCCAAGAAAGAAAAGAACACAAATATCTGACTGTCACTCTAATAGGTGATGCTGATGTACAGTACAGGCCAAAAGTTTGGACACACCTTCACTCATTCAATGTGTTTTCTTTATTTTCATGACCATTTAC
>JAQMYG010000033.1:29716192-29733528 GCA_030014215.1 Clariallabes teugelsi
GTGGTTGTGGGGTTTGAACCTGGGATCTTCCGAACTGTAGTCCAATGCCTTAACCACTGAGCTACCCCTGGCCCCATAATGTTCATTTCAATTAAACTGAATTGAATTTGTATTTATTTGTAAACAGCTTTTAATAATGGGTATTGTCACAAAGCAGAATTACAAAAATAAAAATTCTGGATGTACACATTTTACTTTATCAGTCTACCCCCTAAAGATCAAGACGAGTAGATGGTGGCAAATTAAAACTCCCTGTGACACCATGAGGAAGAAACCTTAAAAGGAAATGAAGTCAAAACTGAACCCATCATCAAATCCATCATCCCATTTCATCGCTCCTTTTCTTCAAGTATGATTTACTCTCTCACTCACTCATTTTTTACACCGCTTATCCTGTACAAGAGTGTTGGGAAGCCTGGAGCCAATTCAAGTGAACTCAAGGCATGAGGCGGGGTACACCCTGGACGGAGTGTCCATCCATCACAGGGCACACGAGGCAGGAATCAAACTCCAACCCTGGAAGTGTGAGGCAGCAGTGCTAACCACTAGACCAATGTGCCACACAGGTATGAAATTGTTTGTGGCAATTTCGGTGGCAAATTGCAGCCACAAGCCATCACAGAAAACTGTTTACACATATATACGATGCTATGCGCGGTATAATAGCAGCCTGTAGGAGGCATGAGTTAGCGAGTGACTCCATTGTGGCAGCAAGTATGACAATTTAGTCTCTTTTTGTGTATGTATGAAAACATTAATGCAACCCGGGGTTTAATTTTGTAAGAAATAAAACTCAATATTCCAATGGTTTTCCAATGGACAGTGAGATTATTGCATATTTTGGACGCCTCCAGCATTGTTTGACAGTGTAGAAACAAATAAAGAACAGGAAAGACTGTGGAGTTAGAAGATATGTCCAAACTTTTGACCAGTAGTGTAGGACATGCTCATGCAAAACCAAACCAAACTAGGAAACAGTCTTGTGCATAGCCAAAGGACCATGACATACGATGCTGTCTAGCAGCACAAGTTTCCAGTATCTAAATCATTGACATTAATGAAGATTTTCTACAGGCTGATGTGACAAAACAGAGAGAGGTAAATACATTGGAAAAGCTTGTGCATCCCAAGCGAGACAAATCGTAGTGCAAAATGACATTCGGCTTGATCTTGGGGAGAGGATGCTGATGAAATAGACTGTGAAATTGATTCCATGAAGTGAATCAAGATTTAATCTGGCCTGGCATAGACAACGAGGTTGAAATATCTTCCGCTTAGAAATAAATAAACCTTCAGGAGGTGCATGGCTTGAGGCACACGCGTGAACACACACACACACGCGCACACGCACACGCCATAAACTGAACACATCGATTCATTTTGTGCTAATGTTAAGGCAAATGGAGATGCTGTTACGACCATAAAGTTGCTTATTGTTCAAAAAGCATGAGTACGCACTTTGTACTTTATCCCTCACATACTACGGCAATTAGCTAATTATTAAGTTTTATATTAGAGAATGCCATATCACACTTTTCACTCATTTTATTGAACGTATAATTCTATGGCACAAGAAAAGTTACTCCTTTTTATAACTTGTAACAGCTTTTAAATCCCCTTCCCTCACAGGTCTTGTTTTTCTTTCCTTTAAAGTTAAAAAGAAAAAAAAAATTCTCATGTTACTGATAAACCACAAAGTGCAAACTCTAAAGAAGGACCAGCTTTACTTCAAGCGGCTGATGTGGAGCCATAAATGTCATATAAAGCTTTTTCACAAAGCTTCATCACATAAATGATTCAAGGTTTGTAAACAGAAAAAAAAGGTGCTGGCACAAGAAACGACCCGAGTAGCCTAGCAACCTGTCTCTATACGTGTTTACGACTTTATAATCAGACTTAAGAATCTAATAACGTACAGTATTAGCCTAAATGCTACCCATGCATTATTATGGATCTCCACGATAAGACAGCATGTACTATTCAGCTGTCCTGTAAGAAACTAAATGATGCTAATGGCTTGACATATATACGTACTGTATCTCATAGAAATGTGGAGCTTTTACACTAACGAGAAATTGAAACCGTACAAGCCTCTTGACGCTCATAAATTTGTTGGTTGATGGACCGTTCAAGATGTCGGGATTTACAATTATAACACTAACAATGTCAGTGCACGCCATCAACTTAACAAGATTAGCATGCTTTCAGGCTATGCAGCAATTGCTCTCCTAGCCACTCTGCCGCTGGCCGGCTTTCACATTAGTAATATTTCTCTGTACCCAAGGACACTTGTTTATCTGCAGTACATACTCCGATACAGTAGGTGGCAGTATGCACCCAGTTGGTTTGTAATCGCCAATAAACAAAAAAAAAAAAAAAAAAGAAGTGAACTTCTTGCCTTCCTTCCAACTAGTTATAGGAAGTTTGAATCATTTTAGTGACTCGGTTCTTTGAATCTCGTTCATCAAAATGAACAAATCTTTTTTTGAGTCACTTAGTTCACATTTCGTTCTTTTGATCGGAAATAAAATAACATGTTACATTTTCAATAAACAGATCCCCAACATGTCTACATACACACATTTTGTTTATAGTTCCAGTGATGAACATATTACAATTCAGCTAATTTCATATTATGATTAACAGAATGAGTAGCTCATCTTTCACATCTTCTGGTCCGAATCGTTCGTTTTTTTGTCACATGACTCTCATAGACGCTATGCAGTGCATTAAACAGGAAACACAATTGAGCGGTTCTTCCCATGAGTCTTCTAGTCCTAGTCATTCGTTCTTTTGAATCTATTGCACTGCAAAGTGTCTACGGGAGTGAAGAATGAACGACTAGGACTAAAAGACTCATGGGAAGAACCGTTCAATTCTGTTTCATGTTTAATGCACTGCATAGCGTCTATGAGAGTCATGTGACAAAAGAACGAACGATTCGGACTAGAAGACTCTAGGTAAAGGTAACTACTCATCTCTGTTACCTGTACATAACCTATGGAGGTTTTACGATGCTTTGCGTATGCCCGCCCAGTAGAAAATGAACAAATCACTCTTTGAAACTACTTCTAGTTCTTCTGACTCACATTAAAGACTCGTTCAAAAAGAACGAATCGTTCATGAACTTCCAATTCATGGAAGAACTTCCAACTGTTTCAACCATTGCATTGCAGTTGATACAGTAGGTAGGTCAGGTAGGTAGGTAGCGTACTTTATTAATCCCAAAATTGTATGGGGTGAATTTCATGAGGTGGAGGAGACAAGTAAAGTAAGAGAAGCAGGCAAGGTCTGTTTGGGGCCCCAGGGCAGTAGTAGGGCCCCATACTAACCTTATATAAGATACTGCCAAAACCCGAACAGGCTCCAGAACTGCCTCTCAGCTCAGTTGTAATGTCACACAGAAGTCACATTTTTGATATGGTTAGCTTTCGTAATTGATTCAAACCGTGCCTGAGTATACCACACAGTGCCCAAGACCTGTGCCAAGCACACACAGTGCCCAAGACCACTCTATCAATCAGACTTGAACATGGTATGCTAATCCATGGATTTGCACTTCTCAAATGTGCTGTGTTCACACTACTCTACTACACACTAGTCAAATGTACAAAGTGTTCACACTAGTCAAACAAAGTGTTCTCATTACTCACTATGCTAACCACTACGCCACCGTGTCGCCATGCCTCAATCATAATTTCAACATTTTTACATCTATAATGCTTTACCAGGTTTATGGCATGTTTTTTTTTATATTAAACATGGTACATTTCTTTAAAAAATGGCATTTTTTAGGTCATACTGTGTATTATGTATTGTGATTAGGAATCAAATGTAATCAAATGTACAAAGTGTTCACACTACTCTACTACACACAACTCAAACATACAAAGTGTTTCACTACTCACATGTACAAAGTCTACTCAAACATATATAGTGGACTTTGGGGCCAATTGTACTTCACCCTATGCATAAGTCTCTGGTGTGGAAGATCTACAATAGCTGTAGCTACAAAGTTTCTTGGTATGGATTTTAGTCAAGCTGTAAATCATTATAAATATTTATAGTAAACATATAGAGTTATAATGAACAAAGACAACATTAATGATATGATAATTACCAATGAATAGATTGGACTTCATCTAGTTATGGATTTTAAATCATTTAAAATGTGAGATCACTACACTATCACAACTACTGCATATGTGGGTTTATTAGTTATTTATAAGTAAAGTGTATATGTGGCTTTTTTTATCAATACTGGACAAATGGATTGCCACCAGGATATATATTGATTCTGTAAAGCTGCTTTGAGACCCCAACCACTGCTAACAGCTGTATATAAATAAAACTGAATTAAAAACTGAACTGAATTTAATACACCCTCTATCAATAGTATGTTTTACCAATGTAAATAAATACTGTATCTCTGGATGCTAAAAATGAACCTAGTGTGATTGATTTTATCTAGTATTAATGAAGGACTGTTCAGTAATGCTGAAACTGAATACCGTGTACTGTATAATCACTCTTTTAACTTTCACTTTTTAAACATAAAATATTTATTTCCTCTATTTGTTTAAGACTGTGCTTTCTGCTTTACATTGCTGCTTATATGTGCGGTCAAGCATGGTAGTATGTGTGCACATGGGTATGTGTGTGTGTGTGTGTGTGTGCAACCATTCTTGTCCAAGAAAAAAAAAAAAGACTCCTGCATCAAATTGTATCTGCAGCCTCTTCGGGAAAGTGATTTCGTAAAATTACCCCCAGTCATAATAGAATGACAAAAGAGGCAAAAGCAAATGAGGTTTGAAGAATGAAAAGGACTAAATATGGCCGCAAATGGGATTCTCTTGCTCTTCACACCGGTCCCAGAATAATCCCATGAATGGATTTGCTAAGACAACAGGGAAAAGAAAGCAAGCGATTAGTGTGTTGCCCAATTTGCAAGCGCCAAACTGAATGGACCGTAGTATAGTGTTTCAATAATGCTATTCTCCTGCCTTCTCTTCACACATGCATATAAAAAGGAATTTTGTCTGCCCAAACACACATACACACACACTCACAGAGAAAAGGACAGAACAAGAAAAATGGTACATGGCCAAATACAGTGCCTTAAGAAAATGTAGTCTTTGACACATGCAGGCCCAGAGAGATATATATTACATGAAAGGAATGTACTGCACACATGTTCGTTTTTTCTTTTCTTTTTCTTTTTTCTTTTCTTCTCAGCCCCAAGGCCTAAATGAAAAGGCAGCCAGATCAGAAAACATTCACTAATATCTCAGAACTGTCGTGCTGCACTGTGAGAAAGGAAACTCGGCCTTCATAAAGTTGTAGCTGAAAAAGCTGAAACTATCATTTGAAATTAGGATCGTGAACAAAACTTGCCAAAGGAACTTCAGAACGGTCTTCTTGCGCAATGAAAGCACACAGCGATAAATTCCGGTGATGTTACATGCCACATCTCAAATCTAACATCTATCAATAGCTTACTAATAAAAAATAAGCATGTTTGAGCTATGCTCTTTAATTATTAAGTCTCAATGATGACATAATAATGCAAATCATTACAGTTAGCTCCAAAGACAAAAAAAACAAACAAAAAAAAAACACCATGTTTATAATTGCCCTCAGGGTTGCCGAGATGGGGGTCATTCAGATCAGTTGTCCCAGGCCCTGGGCCAGGGGAGGACTCAAAAGGGCACCCTAACCTTTAAATAGTCTACTGGACTGGACTTATGAAAACTTTATATATTGTAGTACTTGCCAGTCACATAAACATAGAAGAAGAGAGAAGGGCTCTTTTGTGATCTGCAAATAGACCATGTGTTGTGTGTATGTGTGTGTGTGTGTGTGTGTGTGTGTGTGTGTGTGTGTGTGTGTGTGTGTGTGTGTGTGTTATGGCCAGTCAGCAACTTGAGCGCAGTCCAGGGTGGTGGGCCATGGAGGGTTTCCTTGGAGATCATCTTGTCCTGGGCATGAGCAAGACACACGGCATGCCTGGATGCCTTCATGACTGTATTTTGTATGTTCCTTCTCAACTGCTGTTGCGAATAAAGTGTTATCAGAAAATCACTGAGGGTTAGGTAGAACTGATTTCAGCCTTCCCTTCCATAAAGATTCACCATGTCCAAGCTAACGGTACATACACTGCAATAATACAGTATGTAGAATCTACCTTTCTACCTGATGTACTGGTTAAGCGTTGATTATTCATGGAGAAGCAGAATCAGTTTTAGAAGGATGCATGGAAGAAGGAAGGAAATTGAAGATAGACAAGTACAATCGATATGAACTGCACTCACGTGGTTCAGGGAAATGCCAGTTGTAGATGGAAAAGTAAATGAATAAGGTTTCCAAGGGTTATTCTATCGTCATACAGAATATGATAGCAAAGTCAGACTGATTAGTGACGTTGGTATAAAATGCTCTTGCCTTAGATTGATAGCTACATACAGTATAAATTGTGCCAGACTTTGCTTGACATTTACACAAATGGTCAATGGTATGGGATAATGAGGTTTAAATGAAAACCAAACAGGTGGATAAGAAAGTGGTGGCTCTCTGGTTCAGGCTTTAAGCTACAGGTTCAGGATTTAAGTTCACTGATCGAATCTTATTGTAGTACCCATACGAGAACAGATATAAGGTATAGTGAGTGTAGTTTGTAGGATTCAATGAAGATTGAAAAATGTAAACGATTAAAAATGAGAAATAAATAATGGTTAGAAAAAGAGGCGGCAACGCAGTATAGTGGTTAGCGTTATGGTCTTAGCGTTATGATTCCCACCTGTGTATGTGTGGAGTTTGCATGTTCTCCCCATGGAGGTGGGTTTCCTCCAACAGGCCAAAGACATGAAGAGTAAGCTAAAGTTTCCAAATTGCTTATAGTGTGTGAGTGTGTGTGCTTGTGTGTTCTGATTGGATTGGGACCCCATTCTGGGCGTACCCTGCCTCGTGCCTCTCTGTATAGATTCCAGGCTTGAACAACTCTGTATAGAATAAGTGGTATAAAGAATGAGTGAGAGAATGAGTAAAGGAGAGATAGATTGGGGTCTGAGATTAACCTGGCTTAACTGTAGAAAGTTTATAGATCGTACCATACAAGATTATTCGAAAACATCCCGACTTTAATAATAAACCGTGTGTCTCAACATTTGTAAGGTAACTTGTATTAGGCAGTAACAAAACTAAGCATTTTACACTCAGTTTGTTTAATTCTGTATTTTCTTCTGTAAAAAAAATATGTATTTTTTTCACATCTTAGTTGACAAAATGGGAACAAAATGGCTCAGCTGGAGATATAAAAACTTTTTCTGTGCCTACTTGGCTGAGCACTACAAAATTTCGCACATGCAAATGACTCGATTTCAGAACCTGAATAAGAAGCGGCCCGTGAGAGGTTTAGAGTAAATCTAAATTCAGCCATGCAGCTTGTCATGCGAAAGCAAAAGGAGGTGATATTTAACCTCCTAAAATCCCAGGACTCATCACTGGGTCAAGACTTACAACATTCTCACTCTAGTAACTTTACATCTATAACCACATATTAGTTTAATGAACGTAGGTACTGAATAATGTATAGCGCTTACTTAATAACACACACACACACACACACACACACACACACACACACACACACACACACACGATGAATAATAAGCTGAGATTATAAGGAGTTATTAGCTATCTCTGAATTCATGACCCATTTCATTGTTCATTTGAATCCCATACAAGTCATGAAACCTATGAGCTAAAAACACATTTTCTATGGAAAATAAAAAAGAAATAAAGACGATTGAAGATGCTCTACTGAGTCGGTCATCTTTAAGGAACGCATTATATCTCAAATGGGTTGACATAATTGCCACTTAAAAGTCTTTTCACACTGTCATTCTTTAGATGGGAGTTTAATTGTTCAGATTGTGATTATTAAAGAATTAGAGGTCTGTCATTTATTAAATTAAAAGCTCGGAGAAGGAGTTGAGTACTTAGTCCTTATTAAGGCCTTACGTGTCATGTTAAAGGTAAGCTGTTTATCTCTTTAAATAAAGAGAGACAATTACCTCATTGAGTGTAAGAGAAGGCAGAGGGCCATGCTTTCATTTAATCCTGCCATAGATTTCTCATAAAAACAGAGCTTATATTAAGTGTAATATCAGCCAATAGAAGTAATTAAGACAAATTGAAAGAATATGAACTTCATAAATCGTGGCGGTATGCAGCTCTTGAACATCTTAGGTACTGTAGAGCCTTGACACTTTTCTTACAAGTATGCGGCGCTGGGAAGACACAATGCCTTAGACAACAAAAGACACCATGACATTTCCGCAAAAAGACTAAAAAACTTTACTGGAGTATTTACTTATAACTTTTACTTATAACTTATAAAATATAATCAACTTATTATATTCTCATAAAATTATCTCTTACAAAATATAGCAAAAATATCATTATTATTTTATTAATTTGATATTTAACCCCTTTTTTCTCTTATTTCCCAATGTTCTTCCCAAGGGTGACATACATGGAATGGTTTGGCTTGGATAAACACGTACAGTATTTCAGTAGCAAAATCATTAACAAAATTAATTGTTTAATTAACAAATTAAAGAGTTTTTAATTAAAACAAACAAAAAAAAGGAGTAGGAATATGTTTAGAAAGAAAATATGTTTATGATATATGTCCGAAGAATATAATTATTATTATTATTATTATTATTATTATTAAATAAATAAATACTTATAAAACGCTATAAATGTAACAAATAATTAATTAATTAAATAAATAAATAAAGCCTTTTTTATAAAAACAATTCTCATACAGCTGATTAATTATTATTATTATTATTACAGTATTTTTATTTTTATTAATGGTAATAACAATACTGGCGGCATGGTGGCTTAGTGGTTAGCACTGACGACATGAAGTTACAAATATATTCACAAATATAAATAACCTGGAGAGAAACAGAGAGAAAGGTGGCTTGGTGGTTAGCACCTCCAAGGTCTAGGGGTCGAGTCCCTTTATTTTGCATGTTCTCCCTGTGTCTGGTAGGTTCTCCCTGAAAAGTTGGTGGGTTTCCTCCGGGTACTCTGGTTTCCTCCCACAGTCCAAAGACATGCAGATTAGGCTAATTGGCAATCCAAAATTGCCCGTAGTATGTGAATGAGTGTGTGTACATGTGTGTGCCCTGTGATGGATTGGCACCCTGTCCAGGGTGTACCCTGCCTTGTCCCCCCGTGACCCTCTATACAGGATAAAGCGACATAGATGATAAATGAGTGAGTGATTAATAATAATAATTGTCATTAATCAGCTGTATGATAACTGTTTTTATAAAAATGTGTTTATTTGTTTAATTACTTATTTATTTTATTTTATTTATAGCATTGTCTTTCGAATGCTACTTTGCTCATCCTTACAATTAAAGAAAATACAAATGATTATAAAAGTATGTAAAATAAAATAAGTATCTAAAGTTTCCTTACATCAAAAGTAAATTCAAATAAAAAATAAATGGTTCCCTGTGCCATTGCCACGCTTTTGTGTCATTCTGATACGTTATGTGTTGAGATGCATTTGTTCTGGAGCACATTAAATCATCAAATTAAATTGCACATGATGCATCTTTAATGCAAACAGCATTCAACTTTGTCTTACTGACTTGTAATTGCTTTTCAATTCATAATTACACACTGGCTCGCAGGATCTGTGTGCTAGCAGAAGGCTTTCGTTCTCCCAAACACATTAGGCTGTTTATTTTATCTTTGCATATATCCTTTCACACAAAGCACACACCCTATTCAAACAGAAACACATGTCCGGGTGGGAACATGCTTTTACATAGTAAAGATATTCTGACACACACATGTGCTGTCTAATAACTGTCAAAGTGCTACCTCAGTCATTAAGGTTCTTTGCTGATGGCATTTTGTGTATGTTTGTGTTTGTGCATGAGTTCTTCGATGCTTTTATATTTGGACAGTTAAGGGCTCTGGTCTTTCTAAAGACTTGGAGTACTTTCTGATAGAGAAGACTTAAGACACTACCTTCCAAAAAATGTCATTGTTTCAGAAGAGTCAGATTGCGCTGTATAATTAAAAAAGACATAAAGTTACTTGACTTGGGTTAGGAGCCGCCTGGTGCATTATTACAATAGTGCTGAATCGTCAACTTTGTGGTTGGAAAAAACTTTGAACGAGAACTCACAGGACTCGAACTAAACAGCTGGGTGGCCAAATGAAAACTTGTTAGCGGGACTAATTGGATGAAAGCTTTAATTTTCTAGGGGGGCATAAAGATTAGACTTTGGATGAATGGAAAAAGGTCATGTCGTGTGATGAGCCCAGACTGACACTATTACAGGGTGATGGGCGCATCAGGGTAAGACGGGAAGCGCATGAAGCGATGCATACATCATGAATAGTGTCCACTGTACAAGCCTCTGGAGACAGTGTTATAATCTGGGATTGCTTCACTCAGGTCAGGTCAATGTCAGGCATGTTATGTGGAAATAAAATGAAGTCAGCTGATGACCTGAATGACCAGGTTATCACACCAATGGGATTTTTCTTCCCTGATGGCACTGGCGAACTCCAGGACTCAAACTGTTGGCATGAGGAATCATTTTCACATATGAATAAGACACTACATTGTGCACTACAATCATGATCGAAGAATTCTGATTTGCCAATTTTATTGTGGCTGGGCACTAGAACACGTAGGAGCTTCCTGATGTAGCTCTGTGGAAGAGAAGCCTTCTGATGTAGAATCCTGCTCAGAACATTCCAGTAGAAGAATGTGTAATATTTATCTTAGGGTCTAACTTTAATTATATTAGAATGATCCTTTATTAAATCTTTGTATAATCTTCCTGAGGTGGTTCTAGTTAATCTGATAGAAGAACCATCAATCCAGGTAGGGTTCTGTATAAAATGTTCTATAGGTTTCTTCTAGAGAGCAAACCATCGGAACTTTTAACATTGTACAGTTTTTTTTTTAATATTTATAATGGGTTATAAACCTAAATTTGTGTCAATGCCTGGATTATTCCAGCAGGTATGGTTTGACTAGTAGTGTATGCATTTTATTCTATTACAGTAGTTTAGTTGTAGTTTCTGGATTATATGGTTTATAATGATTTAATGACTAACGTAGCGTAATTGTATAAATTATTACTTTTTTTAAGATTAAGAATAAGACTTCGTATTCATATTATCAGTTGGACTTTTGTTTTGTAGTGAACATAAAATCTCAGATATAACTCAGCATATCTCAGTATAACTAATCACTTTAGTTAATGACAGTGGTTGTAGCACGGATCAGACCTTGAATACACATGAATTTTTAAAAAGTGCTTAGAAATGATTGCATTAAATACTACCACATAGATAATATTCATCTCATAAATGCAACCTTTTCAGCTAATAAATGCAAGCTCAGAAAAAAATAAAGTCTGCTTTGTAATCTTCAAGAGATTTCCATGAACAATGTTATTGTGGGTACTGACGAATAATGGGAGGATAAAAAACTAGCAAATAGATTTTTTTTTTTCTAATTTTGCTTTAGGATTAAACATAACATTATGACTACTTGCCTAATATTAAGTAGGTTTCCCCCTTTGCCACCAAAACAGAAATGACCCGTGTGTTCTGACACACAAACCAGCATTAAACGTTTCCTCAATTTGATTTACAGTACAGTAGCTCTTCTATTGGATTGTACTACACAGGACAGCCTTCTCTCTCCATGTGCATCAGTGAGCCTTGGCCACCCATGACCATTTTGCCAGTTCACTGGTTTTCCTTCCTTGGATCATCTTTGATATGTCCTGACCACAGCAGACCGGAAACATTCCACAAGAGTTGATCTGAGTTGTTCTGACCCACTTTTCTAGCCATCACAGTTTGGCCTTTCTCACAGTAGCTACATGTTCAATATCTCGTTACAATAGCTGCTGGAAGTGAATGGGATATTAGGCGGAAAATTCGATGTGTTGGAAGCAGAAAAAATGGGCTCGGTCAAAGCAACACGAAAAACTGCACTGAAAACCGGTGATCTGGCAACAGCGTCATGGGTGGCCAAGGCTCACTGGTGCACATGGGGAGTGAAAGCTGGCCCGTGTAGTCAGATCAAATAGAAGAGGTACTGTAGCTCAAATTGCTGAAAAGGTTAATGCTGGTTGTGATAGAAAGGTGTCATAACACACATTGCATTACTGTTGCGTTGGCAAAAGGGGAACCTACTCAATATTAGACAGGTGGTCATAATGTTCGTTGAAAGTGCACTAATTCATGTCTCTTTTTTAATGTACACCTACTAAATACCAAAAATAGAGACTTTACTTGATCTGGAGTAATACTCACACAAATGGAGGCAATTCTTCAACCATTCTGAAAATGGACACTTTTGTGTTCACTTGGGCATACAGTCTACAGGACCACTATTCCTACATTTGCATTATTTTACATGCAGTATACTGACCACATATGGAAATAACAAAATATAGCACTGTAAATTTGTTACTGCACCATATCACTCTGTTTGGTATAAAAGTGTTGAAGAAGAAATGATTGCTGCTCTGCTGTTTGTATAACGTTCATGATGGGAACTTGCGGCGGAGCTGCTGATGGAGAATGTTCAAACACCGCATGAGCTGCTACAGTAAGAAGCCCACCGAATATAAATAGGTACAGTAGACACAAATAGGTATAGTCTATCAGAATTGTGAGGCTTCCTGTACTTGGAGCTTGATATGTACGGTATCTACTGCAATATGCATACCATGTGTTTACTAAAGGTAAGAGAAATAAATAATGTAAAAGGTAAATTTGACATCCTATGAAGTGGTGCTATATGAAGTAGAGTTATTGTTATTGCAGAGTTCTAATCTACTTCCCACAGTAGATTGATTTCCAATAATCATTAAATGCTTTATTGCTTTTACACTACAGCAGTCATACTTTACATAAAGTATAATGTTCTGTACTTTGACAGTTCAGAGTTAAATGTATTATGCAAAATTATTATTTTTTTGTAGTTTTAGACATTTAGATGGGTCTCCAGTGTGTGTGTGTATGTATAAAGACAAGTAAGGGAAAAAAAAATCCCTGCTTTTTGTTCCTTTTGCATTTTTGTATTGGCCAAGGCTTAAACAACCCAATTAGCTTTTGCCCCAAGGTGACCTCATACAGTATGAGGGAAACCCTCACTTGGCATGTTGCTCAGTTATACAGTATACTGTTTCTCCAGCGGAGACAGGGCTTAGCAGTACCGTTACATTACTACAGTGAAGCAGTTCCTTCGAGAGCCAATTAATACAGGGAAAATCTTAGGTATATAAAAAAGAAATGCATTACCTGAGGGGTATTTGAGCAGGGGCATTGACAGACACACTTTGGGGACCTCTGAGAAAAATGTTAACTTGTTAAAGAAATAGCAAAATATGGGACCTTTAAAGCTGTCAATGCTTAATGCGGTGAATTGTTCTCAAAACAACATTTCCCTCATCAGCTTCTATTTATATGCCTCCACCACTACATTTTTGGGTTGTCCATCTGTCTGCCCCATCTGAGATTTCCGGTAATGCAATATCTCAGGAATCAGTAGTCGAATATTTGTAGGATTTAACTGGAATTATTAAACAGCAATGATCTGAACAGGGTCATTTATTCATTTTCTACACTGCTGATTATGTACAGAGTCATGGGGGTTCCTGGAGCAAATCCCAGGAGACTTAGAGCACAAGGCAGGGCACAAACACACACTACAGTCAACTTGGGAACGCTAATTACCCTAACCTGCATGTTTTTTGTACTGTGGGAGAAAACCGGAGTACCCAGAAGAAACCCGTCAAGGACAGGAAGAACATGCACAAGACCTGAGGTGGGAATTGAAGAGGCTTGAGGCTACAATGCGAGCATCTACTGTACACCCTTGTGCTGCCTACAACAAGGTCAGTGTTCTGAATGAATTTTTTTTTTTAGCTTGACACTAAATAATTAATTGCAATAAAAAAATAATATAATAATAATTGCATTTTATCACATTATTAACAAATCAGACAACGAGAACCACACGATGACTTTCCCATGATGGAGAACTTACTGAAAGTGCTAACCCTGAAGACTCCCGTGGTGAATTTTAAATAAATATGTCCTCACAGAAAAATTAGCACTCAATCACTTTTACTCAGTTTGTCACTTTAATTACCTTGTCAGTATCTTGTGAAGCACACATCACACCAGCCCCTGTGAATAAATTACTACAGAAACAATAATGTATTAGAACACAAAATAAATTAATATAAACCTGTAATTAGCTTTGCAGCAAATACTATGGCAACGCCATACTGACAAAGAAAACATATTCACGCCTTCCGATCAATCAGAATCAAGAATATTCCAGTATTGTGCACCGTACCAACCTATTTTCACCCATACTTGCGAGTGAGACATGTATAGTTGAATGTGCCAGAGCTGCTATGTTCTACATCACCAATCATGTGATGCCTTTCATCCAATATCAATACCAATGCGTTAACACGTGATTAATTTCGAAATTTTAATGTTATTTTTTTCTTAACGCAAATTAATCATATGACCAAGTTTGACCCTAATGGCTTTCCATAATTGCAGCATGGTTACCCGGCTGTGTGTGATAACGGCATATTAAACGCAGATAATAAGATGACTGTGAAAACATCACCAGGTGTGCTGAACAGCTAGTTTCATTATTAAAGCTTCTAGGTGGAAGTTTGGATAAAATCGAGCTACCATCAAGGGGAACTACTTTTACAAGAATATATTAAATGTAAGACACTGACAAAGGCTGTGAAAGTGATGCAGTTGGCAAAAGCTACTTTTATTGCACTTATTGGAGACCACTTGACATCAATGAGTAACCATAACAACCTCAGTGTAACAACACAACTAATCAATGGCAAATGCTAACTGCACTCATTCACTCAGTGGTTAAGGTGTTGGACTATGGTTCGGATCCCAGGTTCAAACAACATGACCACTGAGTTGTCCCTGTTGGGCCCTTGAGCAAGGCCCTTAACCCTCAACTGTATAATGAGATGAAATTAAGTCGCTCTGGATAAGGGCATCTGCCAGATGCTTAAATGTAAATGTGTCAAAAACAGAAAAACGACATTTTGCTGAAGCATGCTCTAGCCAATTGTGTTAGCCAAGTTTAAAAGGAGATAACAGACATGTTCCGCACTATCGGAAACGACAGGGCTCACAATATGATTGTTGTTTAAAACCGCAGTTTAAATTTGTGGCCCAACAATTATGAATATGATGAACTAGATAAAATCTTTAATCAATTGACAGACCAAAAAAAAACAAATTTCGAGTGTATGGTCTAGATCTTTGGGAAAAGATATAATTAAAGCTATACTGCAGTGGGCCATAAATACAAGAAATCTATTTCATATTTCCCAGATGATGAAAACAGTAATGTGAGACAGCTGTCAATTGCACCAAACCACTATATAATACACTTCATACACAGACACAAACCAACCTTAGATCACAGCAAATGCTTCTGTATGCACTTCATATTAATACGTGTTTCATTTCTTGATTAGCGGATTACGATTGGGATTAAGTCATTCTCTTTTTCCAAAACACACCAGACACTCCTTCTATCTTTCGCAAATAAAGACACACACTCACACCCTGCCCTACTGGCAAACACATGCCTGGTGTAAACAGGACTTTACATGCCACCAAATGTTTTATGCATGAGAGCAAAGGTATCTTGACACACATGAGCTATCATATCTCTCAGTACTCATTTATAGCTCTCGTGCGCGAGCCTTGCTAGGCCCAGATAACGGAGAGAAATTGCCTGGAGGGCAGAGACGACACTGCAGGAACTAACGCTGGATATCATAACGCCCAGCTGGAGAGATGACAGAGAGAGAGAGACATTTATCAGCGCAGCAGAGGCACCATTCAGCGCACGCTGCATACATCTCAATGCCACCATTTGGCTGGCCTCGCTACCTTCTCTACCCGAGCCTTAACACTCCTCACGTAGTCACAGATATAACGTACATCATGTGGACGCCTACATGAAATATTAGGAGCATATATCATGATTCCATTCAAAAGACTAGCTCAGGCTATATTAGAGGTATAAAGGAATGAAAAGCAGAATGTATGAGAGAAGGGCTGTAACACTGAGAGGACAACCTTTTTATAGGAAGAACATGAGTAAACTCCAAAAGAAAATGCAAAGTGTGATTCCTCAACAGCAGCAAAGGACACTATATAGCTGGCAGCATGAGTTACGTCACAGTTGGCAAACATTCAACTTTTTAATTTATCAGAGGTGTGAAATGACAATAACAAAAGAATGAGCGAGGTTTTCCAACCATTTTTACACTAGCACTACACAGAATCCGAACCAACATACCAGAGCTGGAGCTGTGTTGATATGTCAAGAGTACTATGTGCACAAGCAGTGCCAAAAATGAGAAAAGGGTAATAAAAATAAAACTGAAAAAAAAAACAAAAAAAAAACAACAACAACCTTTGAGCAATCACACATAGAAAAAAAAATACAAAATTGCATCCACTCTTACAAAAATTATTTATTGGATTGTTAATTTCTGCTCTTTGTAAAGAGTTTCTACTTCAAACCCTCTCTAATAATAAAATATACAGAGAGCCTTTAAGGGCTTCGCTAAATAAGTTTTAGATTTAACCACTTCAAGTCCCAGCTAATTATTCTGATATTTAACTTTTACGTGCATCGTAAATTCAGTCTGTGTGCATCTCGACGTGCGTTTCAATTTACAAAAGGGTCCTTTAAGGGTTTATGGGTTCTTTACCTTTTAAAAGGGTTCTACATGAAATCCTGTTAGGTAGGAAAACACTTTTGTGGGGTTCTCATAGACCCTTTAAGGATTTCATTTAAAATCACTAGGTAAAAGACCTAAAAATTCTAGATGTAAGCACTTTAGTTAAAGCTTAAAGAAGTTAAAAGAATATTCAATAATTACAGTGGAAGAGTTTGTCCTTTACAAAAGAAAAATGTTAATTTAAGGGCTCCTTATGAATAATTCTGTTATTTGCCTCCTAAAATAGTCCTACACTGACCTGTATGAAATCTGACAATTCCCTCTGTGGTAAGGTTCCGTGTAGAACTTTAGTACGACCCTTGTAAGGTTCGATATAAGGATTCCCATAGCAATAACCCAAAAATAATCCTAACAAGATGTATATTTATTGCCCTTCAGTAATCTAACTGCCATGTGTCTTAGTTCATTACAATGAAGTATCATATACTGTAATGAGTTAAAAGCATGGGC
>JAQMYG010000033.1:29795146-29810727 GCA_030014215.1 Clariallabes teugelsi
ATAATTGTGAAAAAAAAAAAACATTTTATACTGTAACCAATGTGACGCCCATACACACTTAATTAATGGAAATAAAAGAAACCTTCCAGAAAACTTGATCCAGAAGCAAGCATAACATTAAAACATAAAGCTGTAACCACTGTCTGCTGTATTATTCTAATTATGTGACATTTCTTTCATTTCACACTGGCATCCTAATTGCTTTGAAATCACTTTTATGCATCGCCCATTGCTCAGAAGTTTTACTGCCAAATACATTAAGAAAACTGTTCTAATAAATCAGCTGTGAGTTTCCTTAAAGCATTGTAAAAATAGATAGAATCTTAACTAACAGTGTTCAAAGTAATGCTTACTCAACCAATTTATGGAGTTTTATCGTATCGTGTTTAAGGCGAACAAAAAAACAAAAAGCTGAATTCTTCATTTATTACTTATTCCAGATATATAATGGGTGTGCATTACTTTATTCTCCATTTCATTGCATATTAAATGTAGTTCAGTGCTTGGGGTCTCTGGCGCTTGTGGGTTTATTCTGGGTTCTCCAATAACCATTCTGGAGAACTGTGCCTAAATGTGGATGTGTGGTGCCCTGTAATGGACAGGCATCTCACCCATGGTGTATTCCCACCTCAATGCCAGTATTCCTAAGATGATCTCTGAACTAACCTTCACCCTGCTTGGAAGATGAATAAATGAAAACTATTTCTTGGAGAAAATTACTGTAATTTTCACCTGGTAAAAATGTCTAAGTCCAGACTAAGCTGTAATTTGTCTAATTGCTGATCCATGTTCAAAGTTTTGAGAAAATGAGGAAATTATCAGAAATACACTTCAAAGCGATTCTAAGTGTCTGAGCTCAATAGATTTCTTTTTGTGAAAAGTGGTGTGTGTGTGTGTGTGTGTGTGTGTAGAAAAAGGTGCAGTAAGACACATGCATTCCGACATTTCCCCTGTGGTTTCTGAGACACGTGTAGCGTGGTTAAACGTGTGCTACTGGTGGACACACTCTCTTTCAGCCTGCGCAGTGCTCACTTACAAAGCTGTCGTAGATGAAGCCTGTGTAATTAGCTCAATATGAGCAGATAGGACTAACCCACGTTTCCTCCTACTTTCTATTCATATTAATTGATACAGTAGGGAATAGAAACATGATTAAAATGTAGAAATAATCAGCCAACCGCACATTCTTCTTCAGTAACACTTTAAAATGGTAGATAATTTAAATCAACCGTTTTTTTTTTTTAAAGATTATCATAAGGTATAAGTAAACAACACTGTAAGGAATTACACATTATTACAAATACAGCTATTAAGAGATTTAGCAATAATTGAGAATACTTAACACTTGACTGATAGCTGCTTGTCTGTGGATGATGAGATTAAACATGGCAAAATAATAATAATAATAATAATAATAATAATAAGTCAAGGGATATCCAAGTCAAATTGCAAAAATGTGCAAATTGATTGACATTTACAGAAGACTTCAAGCTCAGCACAGTACTCTTACTCTCCGCAGTAAAACATTTCATGCAAATGTTTTAAAAAAGGTCGTATGTCAATCACGTCAGAGTGCACCACAGTCTTCCCTGTGAACATTCAGTAGAGCACCTGATCCATGAAAATCAACCAATAACTTGTCGTCAACTTTCAGAAGAGACACATCTGTCTGTGTGAACTGTACACAAAATCATTCACCAACACCACTTGCACATTACAGGAACTCGACTGGGAGGTATTGCCACATCCCCTGTATAGTCCTGACCTAGCTCCAAATTATTTGCATATGTTTGGGCTGTTAAAGAAGTTCCTGGGAGGCCAGCGTTTTAGACCTCAGGCAAACTTTCTACCTTGATGGTATCCAAGCACTGGTGAAACGCTGGGATACATGCATTGGTGTAGTCAGGGATTATGTAGAGAAATAAGGGTGTTTTTTTCCTTTGATAACTGTGTTCTTTTATGCTACACAAGTCTGTTATTTTACTGAACACCATTAGTACATTTCTGCATTTGTGTACATCATGATGCATTAAAAAAAAAAACATAAGAGTTGTAGAAATGGGAAAAAATTATTGTACTTTAGTAGAAGATTTGTTGGGACATAATCTAACAACACATAACATTTATTTTCATTAAAAAAAAGGATTTGATGAAATAAAAAAAATAAAATAAAAACGAAATGGCTTAGCACTGTCACTTCGATTCTAAAAGGGTTCAGTCCAAAGACATGCAGATTAGGCTAATTAGCGGTCTCAAATTGTCCGTAGTGAGTTCATGAGTATGGATGTGTGTGTGTGTGTGTGTGTGTGTGTGTGTGTGTGTGTGTGTGTGTGTGTGTGTGTGTGTGTGTGTGCCCTGTGATGGATTGGCACCCTGTCCAGGGTGTACCCTGCCTCATGCCCTAAGTCTCCTGGGATAGGCTCCAGGCCCTCCCCTGTATACAAGATAAAGTTGTATAGCCGATAAGTGAAAAAACTTCCCAGCAGTGTTTGACTGATACTTACTTAGTAACCTAGTAACCCAGTGTAAGTATCTATTAAATGATGGAAACTTAAGGACTTTTGTAAGTCACTTTGGATAAGAGTATCTGCCAAATGCCCAAAAGTAAGTGTGAAAAAAAAGAAAAATAATTATATAATCTAATAATAAACATTGTAATGCTTATTGCTGATTAAACACATCTCTTAAGGACTATTTTATTAGTTGAGATTGTCCGTTAAATCCCACTCTTCTTTACCCTTAAAAAAAAAAAGAAAGAAATCTGGTATAAAACAAGAAAAATGTAGTTGTATATTATTAGCAATCAAAACTCCCCATAATTGCACATATTTAGAAATACTTATGTAGTCTTTAATTGTGTCCCCTAATAAATCTTATTGTTTAAAACACATCCATTAATGAATACTTTTTTAATAAATCACCTTCATTAAATAATAATAATAATAATAATAATAATAATAATTGAGATAAAATAGAGATAAAATAACCACAAACCTGTTGAAAAGCATTAAACATGAATAATTCTACAGCAAAAGCATAGAATCACTTACAATCATTTGTAATTTTTATGATTTCCTGATTAGTGTTTTATAAAGATCATTTTAACACGGTTAAGTTACTTGTTAATGTATTTTTATTTATTTATTATTTTATTGTTTACAAAATTTGAGCTTTTAAAACTGTTAATGGTTTTGCAGAGTAATGGACAGGAGACCATTTATATTTGCATCCGTCGTGCTGCTGAATGTAATCAAAGTGGAACATAATTGCGGAGAAATTAGTTAAGACTTTTGATGCATCTTGATTTGCATCACAATAAAGCTGAAAGAGACGATCTTTTAGTGGGGCTTCTGTCTGCCCTAGATGGCCCCTGATCTCTCCTGGTGTTGTGTTGGTTGGTTGTTTTTTTTCCAAATAAATAAATACAGCCACCTACTGTGGTTAGTAAGTCCATGATTAATAAATATATCTGAAAGCCAGGTCATTCATCACTGATTATAATGGTTTCAGAAAGCATATGCTAAAAGACCACAATTTGTACCTTCAAAGAAGCATCAAAGAAACATGTTTTTTTCTACTAGCTATTTTTAAGCTAACCACAATCAACTTAAGAAAAGTTATGTTAGTAGTGCTAAAAATCTCCTTATTTGTTATTCTTTCTGTTTTTTTTTTTTTCCAGAATTGCCATTGCCATGCCTATTGCATACAAGCAGGAATGCATGGTTGTCAAAACACTGTGATGTTAGTTTGGCAATGTTATAGATGCTGAGATAATGATGGTCACACATAAGGAGTCACACAAACACCATGGCCGATCCTGAAATTATAATTAGGAACAAATACAGTACAGTACCTGGACACATCTCTCCACAGTGCTGTGAGTGAAAACTGAGTTTTAAGAATGGACTAGAAATGCTAACATAATTGGTATGATAGTCAACAAAGTATGTTTAGTATACATGTCTAAATAGAGCTAACACATTTTAATAATAAACCTTATTTAATCATTATCATGAACATCAACATTAGAACATTATAAGTCATGTTAAAAAAACAAAAACAAATATAGTTTATGTATACACCAGTCAGCAATAACATCCACACCACCAGCAGGTGAGCTGAACATTGATCACCAACAATACACCAGAATACTGGTGGCAGGATCATGGCCACCTAAAGCTCACCCACACTCATGGGGACCACAGGCCAGCCCATCTGGTCCGATCCTACAGAAAATCCAATGCAACACAAATCACCCAAAACCTCAATGCTGGCAATGATAGAAAGGCACCAGGACACCCAGTGCACCACAACCCACCGTGCTCTGGGCCCAGCAGGCAATGCAAGACCATCAACCTGTCCTTCAAAGTCCCTATATCTCAATCCAAGCAACCTTGAGATGCACTGGACAAACAAGTTTGATCTATGGAGGCCATACCCTGCAACCCACACTCAAAGGATCCACAACCAACGTCTTGGTGCCCGACGCTACAGCATATCCCCAAAAGCCCTGCTGAGCCACACCCCAAGGGGCCAAAGCTACCTCAATGGCACAAGGGGAACCCAAATCCAAGCTGGGTTTATTGTTTATGGTTTTAATTTTATGGCTGATGGGTTTAAATGTATGAATTAATTAAGTTAACGGTCAAGGTAAATCAGTTGTTAAGGCGTTGAACTGCTGATCAGAGGGTTGCAGGTTCAAACCCCAGCACTACCAAGCTGCCACCGTAGGGCCCTTGAACAAGGCCCTTAATAATATAATATTTGTTTAAATTTGGACTAAATCTATTTGAATTATTATTATTATTATCATTTTATCCCAGACTAAACATTCCACAAAATTCCACATATTCAAATAAATTAGGGAAGCTTCAATTAAAGAAGTTGTTGATATTTTACTCAACTTTGGACCTTTACAAGAATGAAGGAAGAGTCAGTTAAAGGATGTGTTAATTGTTGATACTTTTGTGAACTCTGGAACGTTTCAAGTTTAGTTTAAAATTTTGTATTAACACCAAGCAAAAATAATCCTGTCAAGCAGAAACCAAACATTCAGATTTCACACTTTATCCCCCCACCCCCCACCCCCTCCAGGGAGGTCCACTTTCTTTCCTGCTACACTCTTATTTATGGTACTGTAAGCTTTCTTGGTTTTGTTTTGTGGAATAAATTGTTATGGGTGACAGTGGAACCATTTCTTTGTCATTTGAATTTTATTTGTATAGTGCTTTTAAAAACAGATATTATTACAGTGCAGCAATACAGAAACCTGGATGTAGATTAGGGTCCCTAATGACCAGGCCAAATGCATCATGGACAAGAAGAAACAAAAGACATGGAAAGCAACCAGACCCAAAAGGAAACAGTATAAAGCCATATTTTCAACCTTTGCCATCTTTATCATTTTTTCTTTTTCTTTTTTTATATTGTTGTTGTTCATCTTTAAGTTGTGTCATTGGGAAGTAAGAGTCATAATAAAATAAATCAAAGACAGCAAAAGAGTTGTTGTTTTAATGAAAATGTATTGTAAAGTATAGAAAATGAAACTTGTTCCTAGTGAATGATCATTAGAGACAATAATGCCAAAATAATGAACCAAAGAAACTGGTACCTTGGCTGTTCCAAAACTATATAAAAACACAATATCTTCCCTTTCTATATGAAGCAAAACCAGAAGAAATGAAGAGAAGAAGAAATTTCTAAAAGAAATGAAATCCCCCCAGGAAACTGTAAAAACAGTTTCCAGGCAACTATAAAAGACACAATTATTGTTTACTGGAAAAAAATAAAAAGTATTCACAGTGGGCAACTATGATGTATGATATGCATGTTATCTTTGACTATAAACTAACCAGCCACTTTATTAGCTGCTCGAAACTACCGCCTCACTTTATCATAGCATACATTCCACAAGGTGTTGGAAATATTCCTTTGATATTCTGGTCCACGTTGACATGAATGCATCATGAAATTGCTGCAGATTTGTCAGCTGCACATTCAGGCTTCAAATCCCCAACAGTACAACATTCCACGCATGCGGTATTGACTTCAGATCTGAAATACCCACAGTTTACGGAATGTGTTTTTATGTGACGTGGTGCATTTTTATGATAGTAGTCATAAATCATATGGTTATGAGGATGGGCTCCATTTTGAGTTTGGTTCCTCTGAAGGTTTCTTCTTCATGTGTTATTAGACGTTTTTTCTTGCTACTGTCACCCCTGACTTGCTCATAGGGGAAAAACTTCTAAGTGAAAATATATATTTTTACCGGAATTTGCATTGTATGCATATTTTAAAAAGTAATTTTAAAAATATGTCTTTAAACATTTTTTTAAAGAAATATTTAATTATGTTTGATTTTGTCATTTTAAATGTGGGATAAAGGACAAAAAATTCAATGCAAAAGAAAATTTATGTTTATTTGGTAAAATATGCAAATAATTGATCAATGGCTTTATTCTTGCTAAGCAGGCATCTCTATAAGCGTGTGGCACTTTGATTTATTGTGCTTCATTAAGTTGTCCCGCTTGAAATAGATGTCCCATTCACATACGGATTCTTCCTAGATAATATCTCGCCTGCTGCCTGACACCACGAGCGAAAACATCAACTTCAGGCCATGTTCATAAATTAGCCAGGGGAAATCCCTTAGCCCCCACTCATGGTTATATCTGCACGACATGATGCTAACATGAGTGCTAACCTTCTGTGATTCATGAGTTTTTTTTTTTCCTTCTGTGATTGTCAGCGTACTGAAGTGTAGTGAAAGCATCTGTTATTAGAAGAGGTGCACACTGAACACCTTTGGGGTGAACTGGGACACAATCTGCACCACAGGCCTTCTTGTGGCCACAGACCTTACTAATGCTCTTGCGGCTGAATTAACAAAATCCTTAAAAAAAAATAATAATAAAATCAACTTCTGAGGTTTGATTTGCATAATCTGAATAGAACACCCAAAAAAATAGACTTAGGGTCCTTTTATACTAATCACAATTGTGTTGTACTGTGCCTGGGAACGATTGCTCTGCCCTCCGTTCTCCCCTGCTAGCCAGCTTTTATTAGAAATACAGTTCTGTACCCAAGTAAACTTGCACATCCATACTCCTTAGTACAGAAGTATGTATACTGTATATATGTTTTTCCCCAAGGAAAATATCAAGCAGAACTCTTTCATCTGTTTTCATACATTATTACCTATGGATGTGCGGAGATGTGGCATTGATTATGTCACATGCAGTCTATTTCCGTGTTTAGGTAAGTTTGGATGTCTGATTTGAACACAAATAAGGATGGGTTGTTGAACTTGCCATCGCAGGCAGTTTTTCCTTGTCGCCCTTGGTTGCCCTTGGCTTGCTAATCAGGGACAAACTGAGAATTATAATTAATGCATATTTTTGACACACATTTGACCTCATTTCCATAATGGTTTGATCCTGTAGAGCTTTCTGGCAACAATGGCCATTGTTAAAAGCACTATATAAAAAAAAATATTGAATTGCAATTCAATTATTATTTTTGTAAATTTCATTCCATTTAGTGTTTGAAACATTTTAAAATGCCATAATTGGTGCAGAGTGTGTCAGTCTGTTTCTCTTTTGATGTACATCTTTGATTGGAGGCTAAAAGTATGCGGCACAAAACTATTCAAATCACTTGATAAAAACATCACATTTATTTACTGCATGTGTAGCTGGCAAGGTTTTAAATGTCTTTATGCTGTCTGATAATGCTTGTTAAACTGTCTCATTACAAAAATATAAGGAGTGTCAGGAAGGATGAAGTCAGGAAATAACCTAAATAAACTTTTTTTTCACATAATTTTAAAGAAATGTATTTAGGTTGTCTACAAAATGTAATTTTTAAACAATATTACTGGCAGAAAAGCTCAGGTCAAATCTCAAAATATCAAGAGGTTATCTCAAACTGACTTACAAACAAGACTCTGAGACAAAAGCAGTCTTAGAATCTGACAGCTCCAATCTATCAATAGAGAGAAAAGTCTGAAGAAAAATATCAAGTTAAAGAAGTAGAATTTTAAAAATCTGAAAATCATATATTCATTTTGCTAGTTACGATGGTTTTAAACCCTAGTGGCTACATTTCATGGTAGATCTGGTCCACATCAAGTTCAGACTTGATCCAGAAATTTGGAGTCCAGAAATTTTATGGCCCTTATTGGTACTTACAGATGCCTCAGAAAACTGGGCTCTGAGACGTCCTCTCCCAAGACTTTGACGGTAAAGAACATCCAGTCCTGTACATGAGTAGGAAACTCACTCCAGCAGAACAAAAATGCAGTCATCAAGCAAAAGCCCACTCGACTTCCACCTTGTCCGGCCCGGCTCACCGAGGTGCTTTACCTGACTGTTCCTATCATCGACGATCCAGAAACTGCACCCTCTGCACCTGATCTTTCCACCCTGACCTCCCCATGCTCTCCCCTTGGTAAATACTAGTTTTTTAACACTTTTTTTTGTTCATAAAAAAAAGTTTTATCCTTATCTCCTGTCTCACAGTGTCTGTGTTCTGGCCTGCCCCGTTAAAAGCTTTACAGCAGGACATAACGTTTTAAGGATAACAAGGCATGGAGCAGGGCATGACAGAGACATAGCATGGCATGGCATGATTCAGGCATAGCATGGCATGACTCAGAGTGGAATTGTTTGGGCATAGAATGGCGTGGAGCAGGGCATAATTTAAAGATAAAATGACATAATTTATACATCGTGTTTCACAGAACAGGGCATGATCTCGACTTTATAGGGGATAACCTAGTTTAATAGGACACGGTTTAAAATAGGACTTAACTGAGAAGGGCCTCAGCATCTTTTTAAAGTCTATCTGAAGTAGGATGGCAAGCTACACCACTTGCCACCATAGGTGCTGCAACCACTTGACCATATGCTGTGCCAGGAGTCAAGTGGAGTTAAGTAGTTTTTATTGTAATTTCAACCAGATACAGCTGGTACAGTAAATAATAGTGCATCTACAGTATGCAAACAACTTTAAACGGTTACATGGTCTGGTTGTGTGGCTGAATTCTTTGGCAGCTTTTTCCAGAAGAGAGTGAAGAGTGTATGGGATCATTCACATTGCTGGTGACTTTGCCGATGTATCGTGCGCACTCGCTGTTGAGTCCAGCAGCATTCTGTGAGCTGATTCTGTGATTTGCTCAAATCAGATATGGTGAGACATACATGTAGTACCTGGTTGTTGGGAGAAGAGGTAGTCTCGCCATTACTACTGTACAGTTGGTGATGACCTGGATCAGCTTTGTGTTGTCACTGGCCATGTGATGTGTGCGCTTTGCCTCTCAGATGGCCTCAGTTCTCAGAACTGTGCTCAAGGCTGCCTTGCTAAACCATGTTTCTCTTTGACGGTCTTTTAAAATGTACAGTAGTGTAAGAGACTTTCCTCTAGAACAACATGAGATCTTCTGCACATAGTCTTCTATAGAATAAAATGAGCCTAGGTTGAAAGATGGCCAAGAGTTTGGAGTTGACAGAAATGCAATTGTCCACACTGTAGCAACTGCAGAGTTGGCAATTGCTGCTACAGAAAAATACACAGCACTTCCTTAGCAGCAGAAGGAGGGCAAAGCTAGCAAACATAGCAAAGAGATGCCAGGAAGCTGCTGAGCAGACAAAGTGAAGTCAAACAGTGTACGGCAGATGAGACAGAAAACTAAACTCCTTCCTGTGAAGAAGAATTAGCAATCAACTTCACCACATCAAATCCATCATGTGCTTTTTATGAGAATAAAAGCTTTTGGTTAATTTGATTTTCTGACAATATGGTAAAGTGTAGTCAAACAGTGAGGAATTTTGAGGAATTAAAAATATATATACAGTATATTGTAAGGAGCTGCATTTCTCATTAAGTTTCTGCATTAACTAATTATAGCATATCCATAAGGTCATAAGGTTTTTGACACAAAAGGTACACTTTTTAAAAAATGAAACTTAAAATATAGCCATGTACAAACTTTTTTATTAATATATTTTCAGCTGAAATGTATGATTTTATGTCTAGTATTTATTAACATATTGCGTTATTAACATACATACTGTAGTACTGTAGTAACAAACACAGCTAAGACTTTATATCACAGCCATGTTGAATTCCTGAATCCGATTAGTTGGTGACAACTGGTTGAAATTTTTTATATTATATTTTATATTATATATTATATTATATATCCCTGACTGCACTCACAGGTTTATATTAATACACTTATTCTAATATGACATTTGTTATAATATAGAACTGAAAATTAAAGCCATTAACATGTTATAGATAGCATGTGCTTATGGGCATTCCACACCATCAAGTCAAGATGAGTCAAGTGGGGTTTTATAGTCATGCCCTCTTCTACTGTAGCTGTTATACAGTACACCAGAATAAAAACTCTGGTCCACTACCATGGTCCACTACATGCATAATGTGGTATAGGAAATAAGACTAGGTGATTTGCAGTTATACAGTACAATAGTGTGAGATGAGTGCATGGTGATAAATACACAGAAAAAAAAAATACACCGTGCAATAAATACACACAGGACAGTATATGATCAATAACAGCAAAACAATGTTCAGAAGGATATTGCAACAGTAAACTGTATGTTATTGTGCAACATATCAGCAATGAAAGAAGCAGCAATGTTTTTTATACATAAAAAAACAAACATAACTACAGAATAAATTGATGCAAACATGCTAAAGTAAACAAATTGCTGTTATATAACAAAAATCAAACACTTCATCATGCAGTGTTATAGGAAAATAATCGACTATGGTGTGGTACAAGTGACTCTGTTTCATCACATCACCCTGTTGTTATTTATTTCTCTACACCAGCATGCTCCCCAGTGTTTCATTACTTACTTTAATATATCTAATACTTTTTCAGCAGTAATGCCTTTGTAGAATATTATTTAATTTCTACAGAGTGTTCTTAAATTGCAAAATTAAGAAATTAAGTAACGCTAAATTAGCACAAAACAAAATGTACTGTATAATGTGAGTGTTACTTTAATTTGCCAGAAGTAATGCTTAATTAAACTGAACGAACACTATCCCATTTGTGAAGTGTTAATTAAGGGAACACTTTGTGAGTTTCACAAATAGCATTCCTGATTGTATAGTAGTGATCACACAGTGTTAATTAAACACACTTCACACAGATGCTATCTGCAGTGCTTAGTATTTTCCAGAGTCCTGTTCCATTGAGTCAGGCCATATCCATGGATATCACTGCAATACCATCATGACATTTATTTTAGAATCCCCAATCTGTGTAATATAAATAATATTTGATGAAAATAGAGCTGCAAAAGCTCTTCCAAGCCCGGGAATCCTGCTGGTGTGTACACAGGTTTAGTTTAAATAAGACAGAGGAAGAAGATAGGTGACAGAGGCTAAAATTAATTTCATTTCATCAGCCTAAAATGACCATGAACATTGGACCTGATATATAATTGTTCATACTTATTTTAAAATTTTTATTTCGACTTTAATAATGGAAAAAAATATTTTTATACAGTTTAAGAATATAATATCTGTAATAAATAAATGATTGAATGAACGAGTGAACAAACACTCATTTCATTTCAAAATTTGTGTAAAGCCTAATAGAATACAATAAATGCATATGAAAGAAATAGCAATACATTGTCTATAGTGTTAATATTGACAATATGTAAAACCATTTACTTAATTCTGCAGAATAATGTATATTATTAATGAGCAGTTACAAGAATTTTTCTAGTTACCTCTGTCTGTTTTCCCATATTTTTTCCTAACTCTCACATTTGTCTCTTTATTCTATGCAAGTAGTCTTGTTCAGAAGGGACTAAGCAGGAACTTAGAAAGTTATAAACTATAAATATAAGAAATATTTTTATACATGTAAATCATATCCTTATAAAAGACATAATGGCTCTTTTTGGGGGCATTTTTCAACCTGGGCATTTCATTTGTTGTTAATAGTGAATTTGTTTATTGATATTTTGCTTGATTATGACAAATAACCTGCCAATACAGTACATATCATTTAAACCCCTGTCAAACTGAGCCACATTTCCACTATGTCCTTAAAATAAATGGGTGAAGGGAGTAAGAACTTATAAAACTTGGGAGGAATGCAGTAGAAACATAATGATGTACGTAGTATTGTCTCCCCTGACGTGGAGCTTGTGAGGAGGTGGTTGAACCAAGATGCAGGAAGAACTTAATACGGACATAATAATGACAGTTTTGACCAGTTAATGGTGTTACTAACATCTCTTAAAGATATCATTGGTAAACTACAAGCATGGCTCAGACAGGAAAGATTGGATTCTTACAATGACCTCTTCAGGCTTGTACTACAGTATGCCCATGGTACTGTAGGTCCATGCCACATTGTAGAAGACTACATTGTGTTCTTCTAGCGCTTACCGTGGTTATGGCATGCGAGCATTAGCTTATCACCTCATTTATGTCACATAGAGAGAATTTAGTATCAATACTGGATCCAGTTCCTCACACCATCACTTTCTGATGAAAAGCATTGTGCATGTTAGGGTATTTATACCAACCCACTGGATACAATGACAACATAAATGCACGATAAGGGCTTGGTAAGAGTTTGGGGCAGTCTAATCAGACATAATAGTAATGTGATTCAATCTCATTGGATTTGTTGAGCATGTGATCATGTGTGTAATGGGAAAATAATGAAAATATGATAGATGCATTGAGAATGTGACAGAAGTATGGTTAGGATGCGGTATTCACTAGACTCCAGTCCTGCCGGGTTCATCACTATGTTTAGGATGCAGTTGGAACTTCATGGTCTTCATCCGAGTGTGACAGGGCATTAATAAGCCTAACACACTTCAGGTAATATTCATATCAAACATAAGAATGGATACAAATGTGATTTCATTGACCTTAACAGGGGTGCGGATGTAGATACAACACATGCTAGTTTGAGTATTTCTGAAACCGATGATCTCCTTGGATTTTTATACCCAACAAATCTGAGTTTATACTCAAAAAGTAAGCAGCAGTCTGAGGGTGGAAATGCCTTATTGATGAGAGAGATCAGGGTAGATTTGACAGGCAAGATTGAACTGACAATAACTCAAATAACCACTCGGTACTGCCATGGTGAACAGAAAAGCATATGTACTTCACAGTGAACCTTGGGGCAGATCCAGCAGAAAACCACAGCGGGTTCCACTTTTGGCAGCCTAAAAAAGTTACACTGGGCCTGAGATCAATAAGATTGGATGGATAAAAAGAAGCTTAGCAGAAGAACAGGGGGTATATGGTGTATCTATATAGTATTTGTTACCTGTCATACATTTAAATGCTAACATAAGTCACTGTTTCATTAGGAAATGTGACATTTAAAAGTATTTTGTTTTGACTACGTGTGCTCTATCTCAGTCAAAATCCACTTCCTGGATATGTGTAATGCGTAGAACCTTTTAACTATATAACGTAAATGAACAAACAAGAGGTTAACATATTAAACCTTTGATTTTATTCCATTATGGAAGTAAAAAGCCAGAATTCACGTACATTTAAACACCCTGAAGCCTAACGTGCTCAGAGAGACTGACAAATTACTAAATGCTTTTATTGCAAGCTATTTATTTGCTAAAATCAACATTGAGTCCAAGTAGCTCGAAGGAAAGAGGTTTTTTTCCCTCCTTTCTTGGACAAATTTAAAAAACATTATGGGCTGAGTTCAAATCCTTGGACTCAGATCAATAAGAAAGTCTAACTCCTGTGCCCTGCTCATCATTTATGTATTATCATTTACGTGTTACAGTGTTATTTAAGTTCACTAGCAGCCATCATTGTTATTCTGTCCCGACTAGTCTTTTTTTTACTCCTCATTATGATTCTGCAGTCTTTATGTGCAATGCCCTTCTTAAGAGACCCATCTTACTAATAAGGCATGCAGTGTTTCACATCATGTAACAATATAACATGCTACAGTGGGACCATTGTTGATAGGTTATAAGTATATATATTTTTTTAAAAATTACAAGTGCACTGTAGTTTTATTATTATTATTATTATTATTATTATTATTAACCCAATCCAGAAGAATTGCAGTAATGTTAGTTTGTCAACCCTGTAGACATTGGGACAACATGGGTCTTAGACTGTTAAAAATTCTAATGCATGTACAGTTTGTATAATGTTATACATGAAGGTTGAACAAATTCCCCAAACACAATATTGCAAAAATGACTTAACACTAAACGCATGATCTGAGCAGAACTCAGACTCCAATCACTGTTGTGAGAGACTTCATGCTTACCACTAAACCACTAGGGAGCACAATGTTGAAGCTACTAAATCTATTTATATATACAGTATATACACAACATGCACTGTTAAAAAAAAGACATCAACAATTTGCTAAAATATTAAATTGTAAATCAGCCAAAAGTCTGAATAAAAACCTGCTCATTGCCTGAGAGCTGTTCTGTGTGAACATGGACGGGATGCAGTTTGGACACCACCATATTACAGTACAGTAATTTGGAAGCTAAGATGCACTCATGGTATCACTATTATAAGAAAATTAATCAGAGGTGACATCATAACAGTAAGACATGCATGGCATGGGATACACATGCTGTGCGCGGGAAGCTGTTGAGTCCTTGTCTTGTTTCTTGTCTCCGAGCAGAATTCTAAACCCTGTTTGAAACTTTGAATGAATGCTCCAAATACGGTAAAGGTTAAAATGTCATTGTTTTGATGAATTCGCAACAGTGTGTTTGGGCCGTTCAGTCAATATTACCTCAACATTATTTTATCAAATTCAGTCTGACACTACCTGCAAATCAAGTATAAATTTTTGGTGCTTGGTATATTATTTTTGGTGCTTGCCAATACTTATACTGAGACACAAAACAATAACCTATTTTGGTATTACAAACGTGGAACATTATATTTCGCTGAGTTTAGGTTGGTTGTTGCTGTGTCCTTTTTGTGCTGAGTATGATTTTTCCAATCTTACAGTGTTAAAACTTAGCAACCAACCTGAGTGCACTGAGTGGTATCCATGAGGATATTCATTAAAAATACAAGTCATGAATTACACCTTAAAATGGAAGCAAAATATGTACACTTTTTACTGACTTTCTCCGCATCTTCAATTTATTGCCAAATTCTCAAATCATAGCTTCATTCTCATGAACGACCACGGTAACTTCTATATGCAATTCGTGGCACCTTACAATCATTTGTAAGGTCAGCCAGCCTGGGACTCTCTTAACTTGTAAAAATACAATTTAAATATCATACAATGTTTTATCAGGTTACTTGTTTTATAGGGTAATGTTGTTTTTTGTCCTCTGGATATATTTTTTTTTCAGAGTACTTGTTTCAGTCTGCTTTGCATTGGTTCATCAGCATATATATATGTATATATATATTAGGGCCGGGATTCGATTAAAAAAATTAATCTAATTAATTAGAGGCTTTGTAATGAATTAATCGAAATTAATCGCATTTTAATCGCATATAAATATTTGACCTTATTTTATATCACCCTAGGTGATACTTGA
>JAQMYG010000033.1:29810827-29821832 GCA_030014215.1 Clariallabes teugelsi
AAATGACATCTACGTAGTGATAGGATAATAGATGCTGTTACTAGAACATGTTAGGAGTATATGTGAACATTGTACCCTTTGTGGCCATGTTCACCTTACCAGTCTAAAATGACTCTGTTCAAATTTTTAAGGTAATGTGACAGAAAGATTTTTTAGGGTTATCTGATATTTTTTAAATTTTTTTTTATCACAGTCATATTGGATCTAAGTCATTTCCATGTGTGTTCCTAGATTGAATGTATATCTAAAACAGGGTCATACGACTTGAATGAGAATGTCAGATTTGAATTCGTGAAAGTTTTTTCCTTTGCACATGAGTAGGGTGCTGATGTTATCGGTCAGCCCCGGCAGCACAGGGATTTCATAGCAGTGCTAGCAATACTGGAGCTTCTGAAACAGCTAAAGAAAGGCGTTTGGCTTTCTTCCTTCTTCTGGACCTCAACAAATACAGCCATTCTGCAGAGCCAAATCCCCATCAAATGAATGAGCAGTCACAAAAATACACAAATGGCACAAACAGAAGACATATAGATGTGCGCATGCGTGCCATTACAGAGGACAGGCACGTCCACATTAGAGTCAGATTAAAGTCATTTGTAATTATGAATGTGAAGCGTCATGGCATGCAAACCCTTTCAGACCAAAGAAATTTTAATTGAACAATGTGGCTTGTAATGTGAACGTAGCCAATGATATCAGACAGCATTGTATCAGATGGACATTCCATATCAGTATGAGTTTGCATATATCAGTTTGTTAATATAAATAGGTACAATTAAATAAGAGCAAGTCTATGTGCTGCTTTTTTAGGATCAGACAATTAGTGATTTTGAAGACAATAATGTTGAACATGAATTTAGCTCATTTCTCTTGCAACAAATCCGAAAGTTCTTTGGTCTACCAGTATGTTGCGTAATTTAAGGCTGTAATTTGTGCCAAAACTGCCCAAACATGATTATGCTTTTGAATTAATTATCCAGACAAGTTGTATGAGAATAGGATCAACTGGCTCCCTCTGAAAAACACTAAAACACTGAGATTACACAATCTGACAATGCACTCAACCTTGGGTTAGTTTTGGACCGCCGACTATCATTCTCTTGTGATATTTCTAATCTCACACTGTCACATATGATTCTCCTTTACAACATCAGGAGGCTCTTGCTATTTCTTTTCACTGCGGCCACTCAGGTAATTTTCAGCCACTTGTCATCTCAAGATGGTACTACTGCAATTCACTTCTGGCAGGTTTTCCCCAATGTGACATCAGACCTCTGCAACTGATCCAGAATACAGCTGCACACCTTGTTTTTAAACTTTTCAGTTCTCCCACATCACTTGTTTTCCGTCCTGTGCTGATGCCTGCCAAAAATGGACTTGCCTGGAGGCACTTATAAAACCCTGGCTCTGCACCACACTCTGGCTCAGTAGTTAAACACACTGGGTGGGGGTATGAAGGTCATGAGTGGAAGCCTCAGACGGCCACTGTCAGATTCTTTAACAATTTCATCTCCATAGGCTTATTAGGACATATTAGATGTTCATTTATACATATGTAATGTTTCTTCGTCTTTGTCATATGCACATTTAGAATTGTGAATTTATTCCTATCTGGATATTATTATTTGATTAAAAGAAAACACAAGATTTAGTTTAAATCTTCTTGGTTTTACTCTTAATTCTTTTATATCTGCTTTTACTGTAATCTGCGTACAGTACTGTACACACTCATACAAATCGGATTATTTTTCTTTTCCTTCTTCCTTCTATCTGTTTATTTCATTCTCTCAGCATGTTTCAGATTCCCCATGGAGGTGTGCTTGTTTCTAATGCAATGACAAAAAGCACACGCTGTTCTCAGCAGAAATCTGCTGCAACTTGTCATAATTTAGATCCCATTAACATTATTTAAGAGGCCTGCAGTAATGCGCTAATCCTGCCTCCTCCATGAATTCTTTGCTTCTGCCTCAGGGGTCCAAACAACTCATCTCACCAGTGTGACTAGCCAAATGAGACCATTACTGTGGCAACTTGTGCGACTCTCCACACTACAGGGACTGGACCATGAGGAGAGGACAAGAGGCACAATTGTCTGATTCAGTAAGTGAATTACATAAAGGACTTTAGCAGCTTCATACAGTGGGGCAACAAAACATGTGGACAAATTTGTTAGTACCCTTACAGCTCATTGAAACAATGCTTTATTTCTTAAATTAAAAGCAGTTTGTTTCATGTATACCTCCATACCTTTGGTAAAGAGGAAAGCAAAGATAAAGAAAAAAAAAGACCAATTATTTCTCATTCTATAAAGGCCTAAGTACTCTTGCTGGACTGTAGTGAGTTTGAATTAAATGTCCAAGCAGGTATGGTCCTGTGACAACAGTTAAGACGTTTAAGGTCCATAGGACCATAGCCTGCCTCCCTGAATATACAGAAGCTGCAAAAGAAAAATCGACCCCGGATTGATCAGAAGAAGAGTATGAATTCTAGACAAAGAGCCAAGGAAAACTTTCAAAGTGATCCCAGCTGAACTTCAAGGTCGAGGTACAGTACAACAGTGTCTGATCAAACAATCCATCGCTTTTTGAGTGACAGTTGGCTCGATGATGAATGACCTACTGTTGAAAGAAAAGCATTTAAAAGTTAGACTGAAATTTGCTAAAACGCATATTGACAAGCCACAACGCTTGTCAATATCCAAAGTTCTTTGGACAGATGAGACAAAACTGAAACTTTTTGGCAAATAAAATCAGTTTTATGTTACATAAAATAAATTTATTAAATAAAATAACATACCATGTTTTGGGGGAAACATACTGTCTAGTGTCGGAAAAGTGTCCCAGTCACATGTCAATGGTTGTTCGACGTGATATTGATTCAAAACCATAACTAAAAGCACATAAGAACAAAATATCTTTTAAAAGAACAAGACTTTTACCTATTTTAAAAGAACAAGACTTTTACCTATTTTAAGTTCCCCCCTCATCTGTATCCTGTTGAACTTCTCTGGAAAAAAAAACACTGAAATCTGCAGGCTAGAGGACATTTTACTGTTTGTATCATTCTGTTTGTCTTTGGCCATTATACTAAATATCAATTATAGCAATAGTTGAAACTATTGCGTTGAAACCATACTGTAACTACATTTACAAAGGGCCATTGGCATTGCACACAATGCTCTATCCAGCTTTGGAAAATATTTCCATTGACAGAGAAATAAATGGCTACATTGTATCCAAAATGTCAGTTTCTGCATATTATGAATTTCTTGTTTAAAAAACAAGTTGGTAATATTGCTAGTAATGCTCACTTGTTCTCTACACTGCTTGTCTTGTACAGGAGGTCTGGAGTCTATCCCAGGGGACTCAGGACACTTAAACTGGGTACACCCTGGACGGGTCGCAAATCCATTAAAGGGCACAAGCATTCTCACACACTCACTCACACGCTATAGGCAATTTGGAAATACCAATTAGTCTACCCTGCAGGTGGGGGGAAACCTGAGTACCTGGAGGAAACCCACCAAGTATGAGGAGAACACGCAAACCTCATGAACACAAACCCAAGACAGGACTCAAACCCCTGACCCTGGGGCTGAGAGGTAACATTGCTAACAACTACGCCACAGTGCACCTGATATTGATAATCAATATCAATATGACGGCTGTACAAAATGTAATGCAAAGGTAGGCATAATGTATTAACTAATATAGGTTGTTCAAATTGTTTGTAGAGTAACTCTTCCTCTATACAAAAGCTAGTACTCAACCTAGCCTCCATCACAAGTCCTGCATTTGTGCCATTATTGAACCCAGCTCTTGAATCCTTTTTGAAAATCCCCTTTGTCACAGTTGATGGTCTTCCACTGTGTGATTTTTCTTCAATACTGGTTTTCCCTTCTTCTTCATTCATCTGTGCACATTGCTCTTGTAAACACCATCTCTGTAAACATTCTTTGCCACTAAAGGCTAACAATGAATGGCACATAAATGTGAGTTTTTTGCTGTAAAAAAATAAAAATAAAATAAATATATGTTTAATGATAACGTGGTTCAGATTTTTCATTTCATTTCATACTTGGATTATGAAGCATTTGAACTTAACACATCTCTAAGCACACCATTTAGACTAAAAGCAACCCAAGGATGTTTACAGCAACATTGTTTCAGTTTTAAAATGTCATCGTTAGATAATCAACTCCATCAATGAATGCAGGTTAAAAATAATGGACGGATCAAACCAGTGCATATTTGTGGTTTGTGCCATCCCTGTGCATCGTGTAAACCCTGTGGTGATGTGACAGCACATATGCACGGTTGTGACCTCTTTATCATTGATTTGTTTATCCCCAAACTGACAGCCATTGAGAAGACCAGACATTTTCTTTCAACCAGCTGTCAAAGTGTTTCTCTGCTATCAACATCGCATTATAATTTCACCACAGACGTGTTCAGCAACAGTGCCTCAGCATGAATAGATGAGGAAATATTCAGCATCTCTAAATATACCTTTTCAACTGCTACCTCTAATAACCCCCAGTGCTGTCAGAGCACTCCTTGCTTTCTGCTGTCTATGGATATTCAGTCTTGCATAAATAGATTATTTCCAGATATTAAACTCCAAATTTTTATCCAGAGCTTATGCAGATTATGATTATATTTGACTAGGTTCATTTGGACTTTATTTCTCCAGGAACAAAACAAAACTTTACATTAATAGTCTAGCTATCTTACAGTATATGATTACTTTTATTTGCATTCTTATTTGGAATTTAGATCTAATTGTTTGAGGAGTAGTACTCGTGGTTAACATTACAGGAAAACACACAGACTCTCTTCTCTGAGAGAGAAGCAAGCATTTAATCGACTCTAGTTAAAAATTTCAAAAGGTTAAAAGAGACACTGTAGAAACCTTCAGCGAGAATAATGTGCGCTCGAGATGTGGTTGATATATGAACTACTTTTGGCATTGAGGAATGTAATTAATTCAATCTTTGTTGCTGCCACTGCATGTCAGGTATCACTGCAGCACTGCTGATGCGGAACACACCTTTATTATTTTGTCATTAGGGACAACTTGCAATCAATCACACAAATAGGCTTCACATCCAGGCTGTTCAATGGTGAAGAGCTCTCATCCTGTGGCCAGGAAAGGAATAATTACTCCCTTCTTTCATCCGGTGGAAAGAATGGAGACACGTGGACTGCAAATAGCAGGATTTGAAAAGAGCTAGCTTTTTTAATTTAAAATACCGCATGAATGAATCCAAAGGTTGTGTGGTTGTGTGTTGGATGGAGGAAAGGCAGGATGCAAGTGCAGACAACTGTTTCCTAGAGTAGAGCTTAAACATCATAACATAAAACAAACACAAGGTATAAATATGATCATGAAATCTATGACGATGGCCAGGAACTGGGGTAATGGTAATGGCAACCAACACAAGCTAAAAACACTTAACAATACTGTAAACTCAACATTAAAGTGAACTGAACACATCAGATCAGAGCAGTCAACCGAACAGACACAAGATCAAGAAACAACTGAGACAAGCACTTTATATAAACAGACTAATCAACTTAACAGGTTTCAGGTGAATGTCATTACAACTATGGGGCTATTGTAATGTGTGCTGGGAAATAGAGTCAGAAAACAAAAAAAACAAAAAAACCCCATAAAAGTCAGGTTTATTGTCAGACATCCAATGTTGGCAATTTGCATTGCCAAAAAGTTTATGAAAGTATTCCAAATGTAATGTGCACTTTTTTTTATTTCTTTAATTAATTAATTAATTGGATAGCCAGCCAAACAGACAGACAGAAACAGATAGATAGATAGATAGATAGGTTCAACCTTATTAACTTGTTCTTCCTATATTAAAAATAACTGATTAAAAATAATTGCAGCTGTTATTCATAATATGTTTAATCAAAATGGCATGAGCAAGAGTTGTATTGAATATCTGAATATCAACAAATTTGTTGTATGATATGAGACAAACAAAGCCCACAGCCATGACAATATTTAAAGGTCCCATATTTTACTATTTCTTTAACAAGAAACACAAGTGTTTCTGCCAATGCCCATGCTAAAATATTCCTCAGTGCATTCTTTTTCATACCTCAAATTTCCCATCTTTCACATCACAGTGTTGATGTAAATTAGCTACTGCAGCGCCACGCCCCCACTAGAGAACTGCCAAGCAACAACCTGGGTCAGGGTATTTTCTTATATATATGAGGTCATATTAGGGAGAAAACTTAACTGGCTTGTTTAATCTCCTGTTAATTAATTTATTATTTTTTACTTTTTTGTACATGCCCATTGGAGACCCACTTGAATGTCTAACGATGACAAAAGCTATATTCCTTGAAAATATCAGCTGCATTGTGTGCTGATACGGTGAACACAGACGAGATACACACAGTAAAACATCCCAGTGCAGTCAGACTAATTATAAGCCCTCTTGGATATTCAATCAACTAGATCAAATAATTGGACTGGAACTAACTACTGTATAATGATAATTGTGGCATAAAACTTAATGATTTTATGTCATATAGTATATCTGCTGATTAAATAGAAATTGAAGACATGAAAGATTAGAATAATAACAATCCTGCCCACAAATATTGTCATGTTTTTTCCTCATGTGACTGCAAAGTCAGTTACAAAATCTTTAATCCCATTTCACATGTTTTAATATAAGTCTTTAATAAATATTCCAACATTGCTTCGATGGATGGAGTATTTATGCAGTGCATATGAAAGTTTTACAAAGGGTCATGTAGATATTCTTTATTTGTATGTAGATATTATTTTACATATAGTATTATTGACCTAAAAAAATTAAGCACAAAGCTACATACAGAAGAAAGAAGCACAGCCACATACAGACAGCATGTAAGTAACAGGAAGTTGCCTCCAACTCATACACCCACTAAACCTCCCATCTCCCATCCAAGTGCTTAAATCTGCTAAGGATGATTTGTACATTATAGAGGAGGTATAGCGGGTTAAAAAAGCATGTAATAAAGCTAATTTCATTGTTTTTAATTTGCTCAAAAGTTCAGGGCTTTTTGCCATCCACGTTGTCTTATTTAATGTTTAGGAAGGGGTTAAAATGGCATGTTTTTAAATGCTGTGGAACCAAAAACATCATCATCATCATCATCATCATCAAATATTTTAATATCTTATTTATAAAAACAACAACAACGAAAAAAACAAATTGTATGAATATGAGACTGGGGCTGACTTCACTCTAGCGCAGACTGTAGATTGTTCTATCAGGTGATTACACAGAGTGGACAGCTCCTGTACATTCAGGCTAAAATTATATTTAAATACAGTTCAATGACATATCCACAAGGGATCATCAGCAGTGAATGCAAAAGTCTACAGTAAATACAATAGCTACTTTAATAAGCAGGGCTATTATGAATTACTTTCTCACTCATGGATTTTTCAGGATGCCTTTGGAGGTTAAATTATATGTAATTAAACTAAACACTGTCCCATCAAAAGAAAAGAAAAATTATACAAATTACACCAAGTTTTTTTTTTTTTTTTTTTTGGATGTGTGTGGCATGAATAAAAGAGCAGGCTAAACGCTTTTATTTATTTTTTTAAACCAGCTTTTCTATGTGGAAGAGATGATTACAGATGTGAAACATTTGATCTGTTGTTCAGTTAATGTGTTCCTGTGTGTATGCGTTTATGGCTGTGATAAAATGCCATGCTTTAGCAGTCAAACATAATGGTTTTATAATAGTGACACAAATGCATTGATAGGTGGCAGACATCATCATGATAGTGAGAAGCCATCACTGCTGTAACATGTGTTGAGTGAAGGCAGGATGAAAGTCAGCATGTACTCTATTTGGGCAAATCGAAGAATCATAATCTGTACCCGGGGTGGGTGTCAATGACAGGCAGATCATCTGCACACAAGCAAAAGCTCCAGAACACCCAGTTTACCACAGCCCACCATGCACAGGGCCCAGCAGGCCGAATCAGCCTCTAAAGTCGGCAGATCCCAATCCGATCCCAATCTACGTATATCACCCAAGAGATACACCAGAAAAACAAGTCAGCACCCACATGATCCGCTATCATCCTGGTGCCAGACAAAACATCACACCCCAGAGGTCTTGTGGAGTTATGCCCGAGGGGCCTGATCTGCCTTGGGGGCATGAGGGGAACCTAAACAATACTGGGCTTAATATTTTTGCATAATGTTATGGCCAATCTGTGTATTATAACAATTACAATAGCCAGCTAGAGTCAAAACCAGAAAACATGGAATTACAGTAGCTAACAAAACTTGCAGCTGATGATAGATATTAACAATAAGACTTCATCAAGAAACAACAGAGTATACACAAAGAAACTATTCAAGAAGACCAATGGCAGGTTAGGTTAATAAAAAGTTAAAAAGTAATCAGAATCACTAATCACACTAAACACACTTTGTAACTGTATACCATGCTTTATTCTATGAGTGTCACAAGTGTTTAATAGTAAAGACAGTGCATTTTTTGGGTTATGCAGTACAGTGTTTGTGTGCAGAAAAAAATCTTCAATTTTAACATCTTGACTTTTTCACAGTCAGTGTTATATTCCAACTGCAGACCATTTGGTATCACATCAAAGTGTAGCAGCACTACATTAATGCTGCAACTGAAATACACTAGATCTTTATATCCCAGAGGATTGTGAGAGAAGTCTGTCTAGTGCCATCACTGGCATCATAGGTATCCTTTAATGGTGCAGAGAAAAGGAAATGTCTCCTAGATTGAGTCGAGATGGTTGTATGAAAGCAGGGACAAGCTGAAAGCTTGTAATAAGAAATCAAAATGCAAGAGACCTGTCTTTTCTAGAAACATCCAGCATCCGGGGACTGTAAAATACAGATAAAGTGAATAGTTTCAAATTTCCAACTGTGCTGCATGTCTACAATTTGTCATATTCCTCAAAGTCTTTTTTTTTTTTTTAACCCCTCTATTGGCTTTATTAATAATTAAAATGTCATGCAAATAAAATTGAGAGAGCATTGTTATTCATACTGCCCTTACAGCAACTGCCAGGAAAGTCCCTGATAATACACTGCGTCTATGTAACTAACACAGCGTGAGGCTTTTGTTTAGAGTTAATGAAGAGTAAAGCTTAGTGGAGTCGAAGAAGATTCACGTGTAAGTGGAAAATAGTGGTGCCCTTGTGCTGACCCTCTGAGATGAGTCATCTGTGCAGATCATAATATATGCAGAGGAGATGCCATGTTGGTACACCCACAGATAAACACTGCTTGGCTGCTGCCAGAGCCGCAGGTGGCGAGTTTGTGCTCAGCCGTCAGCCAAGTGTTATTCTCACGGTGAGAATGGAGAGTTAGTGAAGGATGACATCCAAACACCATCAGCCATCAAGAGGTTCTAAGGCTTGCTGAATGTGTGAGACCCAAAAGTGTTGGCTTGAAATGAGACAGAACTATATTTAGTAGGGGAAAACTATATTGTCATTTTGTATTCTTTCATTCATATATTTAATATTATTGCGTTTGTAATTAGCTTTCAATCCCTGTCTACACCTTAGCTATTTATAGTATAACAGAACAGCTTTTCAGCAAAATGAAATAATTCTATTTGTTTGCAGTTTTAAGAAAAACAATGTTATAATAATAATAATAATAGTAATAATACTTAATAATAATAATAATAATAATAATAATAATAATAATAATAATAATAATAATAATAATGATAAAGCATGAAATATTGCCAAATTGGTGTCTCAGTGGCGTATACTGTAGGTTGGGACTGTGGTCTTGCACCTTCAGGGGCGGAGGTTTGGGTCTGTGTGCATGGAGTTTACATGTTCTTCCCATGATCTGAGGAACTCTGGTTTCCTCCCACAGTCCAAAGACATGCAGGTTAGGCTAACTGGCATTCCTGAATTCAGGTTCGGGGGTAGCTCAGTGGTTAAGACTATGGTTCGGAATGTCTGAGATTCAAATCCCATGACCACCAAGTTGTCCCTGTTGGGCCCTTGAGCAAGGCAGTTAACTCTCAACTGCTCAGATGTATGGTGAAATAAAAATGTAAGTTGCTCTGGATAAGGGCGTCTGTAAAATGTGTAAATGTGAAGTGCCTGTTGTGTGTGTTTATGTGCATCTGTGCCTTTGCAATACCCTGCCTCATGCCCGAGTCCACTGGATTGGCTCCAGGCTTCCCATGATGTGGTAGAGGATAAGTGGTACAGAGAATGAGTGAGTGAGAGCGTGAGCATTGCTAACCGTTTTCTTTGAGTCACAATGGTAATAAAAACCACAAAATATATGTCAGTTTTTAGAATATACAGTATAGGTGGGAATTTTGTATGATTTTTCAAAACACTATCTCTACCTCCCACAGTTTATCACAATGGATAAATCAGCCTGCTGTTGTGTTTGAGGTAATTTAAGTATGTGGTTTATTATCAATAAAATGTTGGTTGTGTTTTGATGAAAAAATATAACAGACTCTATTTTGATTGTGTTTTTGCAGTGAGTGACTGGCAGCAAATTGAAACAAGGGGAAAAAATTATTGAGTTCTGTTGAAAGCAAAACTTTTTGAATTAAAAAGATTGTTGATGATGTACAGGTAGATACTGTACATAAAAACAATGCTAAACAATTCAGTTTACAGCATTGTCATCTGTCTCCTCTACCAGTTTCAGTTTCACCTTGGTAGTTGATAGTTTTCCTAGTATGCACTGTGCATCATGCTATGATATCGGGAAGAGGAAGGAACAAAGAGGATTATTGATTTGGCATAAAAACAGACAATACTGTGTATTTGGTGTAGTGTATTTGGCAAAATACACTATGGTATCTCACATAGATTTGTTAAGTAAATAACATGGTGCTTGCATAATGTCCATATCAGTGGCGGCTGCTAGCTTTTGAAACAGGGGAAGCTCATATTAGGCCTTCATCATAAAATTCATTGTGTTATTTGTACGTAAATTCTG
>JAQMYG010000033.1:29854234-29856734 GCA_030014215.1 Clariallabes teugelsi
TTACATCTCAGGGAGCCCTCATGTTTGTGTTTCCTTCTGGCTCTCCCTTTTAGTTATGCTGTCATAGTTAGTCCTGCTGGAGTCCCTGCTTGCACTCTACACTAAATATACATTCACATTATACATTGTTTGACTGCCATCTCTCCTTCTCTTCTGCTCTCTCCTCTTCTCTCTCTTCTCCTCTCTCTCTCTTTCTCTCTACCTGTCTCTCTGTCGAGCTATACAGTACATGTCGCTCCTGAGCGGCCAGTGATCCAGACCCCCTTTGTCCCCTGGAGCTGTCTGACTCATGCTGGTGTCCTGCTTTTCTAAAATCTTAGAGATAAAAGGGAGGTATGATATCGGCCTGTAATTGGACAGCTGACAAGGGTGAAGTTCAGGTTTTTTAATTAGTGGTTTAATAACTTCTAATTTAAAGGATTTGAGAACATACCCACTGCTAAGTGAAAAGTTAATTATTTTCAACAGGGGTTCTGTTATTGCTGGTACTATCTGCTTGAGAAAATGTGTCGGTATGGGATCTAATACACAGGTTGACGATTTTGAAGAAGAGGTGAGTGAAATTAGTATTCTAGGTTCTGATGTGGTGTGGTTAGTTTATCATCTGTATAACTTTCAAGTAATACTTACTTTCTCAAGTAAAATTATTTATGCAGAAGTACGTCTCATGAATAAAGAGAATAAATACAAGCATTTCTCAAATTGTACCACCTTATTACTTTTGCATGTGACAAATTTGTTTGTCCGAACAATAGAATACACAACCAAGTAAAATCCAAATCTAAAGTGATCGTATAATCACTTTTTATATAGAAAAAAAATGCTGTGATGTCATGAATATTTAAATACTCACACTTATTTCTTTATTTCTTAGTGATGGACACCCTGCCATTTGAGAGCTAAAACGTGCAGGCGGTATAAGTGATGCTAAATAACAGGCTTCTGGTGTGTCTGAACAAAGGATGGTAATTACAGATTGACTAGATCACTCTCAATGATGTTCTTGCCTGAACAAAAGGCAAAATCATTCGCCAAGAAGGAAACAAAGAATCCACACAGGATGAGAGTGACGTGCTCCGAACTGCAAATTAAATATGACACGTTCTCTGGTGTCGGAAATAAAACGCACCAAAGATCTGATTGTCGAGCTATTTCGATGGGCTCAAGCCTGACGAGAATACCTGATCCCTCATCAGCGAGCAGAGAGAAGATTTTATTCTCCGTTTCCCATTGTGCGAGCAGCTAAATGCTAAACAATATCCAGCATCCGGAGAGTGAGCTGATGAAGACGGCTTTATCACATGCGAGGAAAAAAACCCGAGGCAGTGTTGAAACATAAAACATACTGTGCGTGCCATCTGTGTATGCTATCTCAGAATAATGGGGACACACACTTTTATGTTGTCCTGATTCTTTACTTGTTCTGTTTTTGTTTTAACTGGCCATCTGTAAACCTTACATTGTAAAAAATGAGCACCAATCATATTCCACAGGAGAACGGTTATGCTCATGTTTTGGGGATACGGCAGCGTTGGGCAGACGGTGCACTTATCGTTTGTGGTGATGAGGTGGAGGCATGGTGTTTCCTTATCTCCTCCACACACACACACACACACACACACACACACACACATATATACTGTACATGTTGCACGCTCCACATCACCATGAAAGCTTTAAAAATATGCTGTTATTTACCAACACAAAATGTGCTATAATTATTGAAATAGTTTGAAAAAGTTTTCTGTTTCTTTAACATTTATGCCAGGAGTCTCAGTGTCGAGACATTATAAAGGTCAGATGTAAAGCTGTAATTTTGTTTTCTATCATGGCAAAGTCTTAAGATAGCAGACATGATATTTAGCAGTTTCTCAGGAACAGATTTTTATATACAGACAGTTTATATATAGTACTGTATATACTGTCATGTTCAAAAGTTTGTTATCTCTTATGTCTTGTGTTTTTGTGTAATAACATAATAAAAATAATCTGTTCTGGTTGTAGCAGGTCTTAGAATTAGGCAAATACAACCTCAGACAAATAACAACTTATAACTGTTTTTCTTTTTTTTTTACCAAGTGGAAAAGACATAGGCAATGGTCTTGGAGTAGCAATTGTCTGGAAAAGGGTTTTAAACTATTTGCAAATATTTGGACTTGTTCCTTCCAAACAATTGGAAAGCAGGAGTGGACATTCCAGCACGGTCAGATTGTGCATCGCTCAGGGAAAAACCAAAAGCTATATCTCAGAGCCTACAGGCCTAACACAAATGTTAAATGCTAAAATCCATGACAACACAATTAGAAGAAGACCAAACAAGTATAGTTTGTTTTGAATGGTAGCTAGAGTTGGAGAAAGCCTCTTCTGTCTAAAAAGACCATGGAAGCACATTTGAGGTTTGCAAAACTGCATTTTAACAAACCTAAAGATTTCTGCAACTTCTTCTTCTACGGACAAATGAGACCAAAGTGAAGTTGTTTGGCCTTAATGCCCAGTGCTA
>JAQMYG010000033.1:29859234-29869780 GCA_030014215.1 Clariallabes teugelsi
TATATTAAAATAAAAATAAAATCACGATGTTCAACATACAGTACATGCTGTTCAGCTGATTCAGAGCAAGACATCATTTTGCTGCTTTTCAAAATGACGGCTGCGTAATTACCGTAATTGCTTTATACCCATGCATTACTTGACAAACAAGTGATACCCAATTGCACAAATGGGAGATTTGAAGTAAAAGCATATCCAAACTCTTATGCACCACAGACACTGGTCAAAACCAGATAAGACTGAAAATATAAATAACCAGAAGCCTGTGAATTACTGTACACAATCTGGAGGCTATAATTAAGAATGCCAGCTTGGAATTGTAGAAACACATTTACAGTAGGACCTCAGAACACATACAATGTACATACAATGTAGGTTAGATTACAAGAACTCAAAACTAAAACAAACTCCATAATTCAATGAAGATTCATATTTGGCCAGGATCATAATGGATCTTACTGTAGCAATATGAGAGGTGAAACAGGAATATACCCTCTCATAGGCCAGCATGCACCATGACACTTGCAGTAATTTAGAGAACACAGTCTAACAGCTTGTCTGTTCTTCAGCAGAAAACCAGAGAACTCCACGCAGACACTAAAATGGACACGAGATCAAATTCTTGTCCCATTGAAGCATGGGAACTATGAAGAGGCAATACTACCTGCTGCCATCGGCATGCTGACAATTCTTTCTATATTCATTTTATTATGTATATTTTTGCCATCGTCCCCCACAACCATCTGTTCTTATTCGTTATTTCGTTTTAACTTTTGCTTTGGCTTCCAAACCATTTTCCCCCATCCCTGGGAGAAAATTGCCCAGGATAAAATACCCCACCCATCTAAATGAATATCCAGCTATCATCAGGCCAAGCTTAATAACATGACAACCACAGCTACGTTTTTCTCCACTTCCGATCATCCTTCACCACCATCCGCACTCCCGGCTGTAAAAGACTGAGGCACTATTTTTAAAGATAAAGTTGCTGTCATTCGCTGCAGATGTGATGCGTCAGCTGTTAAAGCTTGGTCAACTGATTAGATAGTTTGGAGTTAAAATTTAAATCCCAGCACCAGCATGCTTCTGAGTTTTGATCAAGCACCAACCCGTAGCTCCTCAGTGGTATCATGTTTCATCTGCAAGTCACTATGGATAAAAGTGTCCAGCAAATGAACAATTATACATTATAGTCAGACTGATGTTCCTCTTTACCTGCTGATCCATTATAATTAACAGAAACCACTTTTTATCTACATTAACTCTATAACTACTCTTTATTTACTTTTTCACTACATCAACATTTAAATCTTTAACAATAAATAAATACACACAAATTCTTCTTCTTAGCTCCTCTCATGCTTTGTAGCATATTGGGCGATAAGATTCTTTAATCGTTTCCGATCACTCGTAGCATCTTCGGCTTCATCCCATGATCCTCGATGAATGCGCATCTCCATGTATGACGAGGGCCTCCTGGGTGACGTTTTTTCTTCCCGGCGTTATCCATCTCATAGCCACTTTAGGGATTTGGTGGCCCTCCAACCAGAGGACGTGACCAGCGAGGTGTAGTCGTCTTTCAGCACCTGTAATAGGGAGGCTACACATTCCACTTCTCTGGAGTATTTCTTGATTGGGGATGTGGTCAAAATACAGAATCTTCAGTATGCGTAGAAGACATAGCTGCCAGAGGACGTTGATGTTCTTGATGGTGGCCGCTGTCATTTTCCAGGTTTCGATCTCATAGATAGCCATAGCGATTACAGTAGATGCCAAGAGGGTCATCTTTAGGATGATTGTCGATGACGACCAGATGTTTTGCATCTTCTCGAAAACGGCTGATGCTTTTTTTAATTCGACACTTGATGTCGGTTTCTGCTTCTTTGTTTTGGCATAGGATTCTGTCCAAGTATGTAAATTTCTCCCCCTCTTTCACACACCTCTTTCAGCCGTTGAGGTCTGACTGCGATTCCATTTGCGGTGTCCCCAGCGCCAATGTGCATAATCTTTGATTTCTCTGTGCTTATTCTGAGGCCAAATAGTAAATAAATAAATAAATAGATAAATACATTCAGACTGACTGGATCAAAACTAGTTCACTTTGCAAGCTTCTAACCTTCTAAGACCACTTTGTTGACTGTTCTGGATACCTTGTGATCTATCAAAGCCATTATTTCTTACAGTGATGGATCTACCTGCCGCTTTAATAATGAATAATTTGATTCCTAGATAACGTTTTCAATTTTACCTTTCTGGAAGACCATTCAGTATGTTGAAAAGTTACTCTTTTGTGTAACACAGGCTATGGTTGATGTTCCTCATGGATCAGTCTTTGGCCCTTTTATCTTCTTACTTTAATTACGGTGTGCTTTACAGATAAATTCTCGAAATGAAAGAACAACTTCTCATGGCTTGGCTACATTGTGGCAATTGTATAACCTCACATTTGCCTTCTTTAGCAACAAACACCTCAGACCATACCTGGGGCATAGGTTGTCAAATTATGGGGAGAGCTACAGCAGGGTGTTGGTAAGAGGTCAGATGAACAAAAAATCAGATGAAGTACAAAACTTAGAAGGTAAGCCTGTCAATCTTTACATGTTGGATAAGTCCTTTAATGTACACCAAAATACACCAAAAGAACCTTTTTGTTTTCATAATATTCCACCAACATGGGCACTAAACATTGAACTGTCCAATGCTAAAAGTCTCAACATAATTATTTATATTGAAATTGGATGGAAGCACCATCCATTCCCTACTTCAAACTAGTTTTGACCATGCCAGAGGTGCTTGAATGCATAGTCCTTTGCTGGTTACAAGCATACAAGTGTTAAATAACTATTCCATTGCATTTTACCCATGTTCCTGAGTATGTGTAAATATACTGTACAGTATGTATAAGAAAACTAACTAATGACACTCTTTAATGGATAACATCAATGCAAACTATTTCAATTCAATTCAATTCAATTAGATTCAACTTTATTTGTACATGCCCAAAGCCAATAAAATGCAATTAGCATCTAGCCAGAAGTGCATAAGTGGCATATTTACAATACATAACTGATACAAATATGATACTTTGGAGGTGATTATAATGGGGGTATTTGCATCTTATTTACAGTAGTTGGAACTGTGGGAAAAAAACAGAGTACTTGGAGGAAACCCATCAAGCATGGGGTTGGAACATGCAAGCCCCACACATACAGATTTGAGATGGGAATCAAACCCATGATCCTGGAGGTGCGAGACAGCAGTGCTAATCACTATACCACCAAGCTGACTGCAAAAGATTTATAATAAATAAAGCAGGAAAGTATAAGCTTTGCAGTAGTGAATTGGTAATAGGGTAGACAGCTGATGGGTGATGTTTTATTGGATAGTTTCCACCACACACACACATACACACACACACACACACACACACACACACACACACACACACACAAAGATTTGCAGTGTGATGTTGCTGTACCACATTGAGACACACAGTACTTGGTGAAGATGTTCTCGAGTATCTGGGGGGTACAGGTGGATCTTTTTAAAGTTTCCTCAGAAGATAGAGATTCTGTCGTGGCTTTTGTTTTTTACCTGAAAAAGTGGAGCTCAGGGACCAGGTGAGGACCTCAGGGATGGAACCTTAAAGCAGTGCATTAGCTGAGTATACCTGTGTGATGTGCACGCTCATCTGTGTACAGTTTAGATCTTTTTCTGCACCATTTTCATAGCACCTTTTGGTATGCATTTGGATTTTAGTATTGATTTGGACCTTTTTAGGTGCTGTTACAGTATTAATGAATTTTTTAGCATAGAAAGTGAGTTAAATTACATTTCTGCTTTTTTTCTTACTATTAAGGAGTCGTGTCATGTTTTCAGAGTTTTAGACTTTATGGAATTTTTTTAGCAACAGTAAATGCAAATGAGCTCTGTCAGTTTACACTTTTCAAGGTGATCAGCTTGGACAGTGAGTGAGTGAAAGTGAGTGAAAAAAGTGATGGAAATTTTTCAAATTTTTCCTAATTTTTATTTTCTATTATTCTGTATTTCTTTCCTACTGTGTCAGAATTTCCTACTAGGATCAAAAGTGTATACAGTAGTTCACTGTATCAGTCTGCCCCACTTACAGTAATTAACATTTCCTACCTATAGTTTAGGACATACAGTGATGTGCAAAAGTATTGGGCCACCCTTCATTTCTTCATATTTTGTTTCCCAAGAGCTAAGCTCCTGTAATTTTAAGTGAATATAATATAATTTATCTTATTTAACAGAATATAATCATTGCAGTTTCAACTGGCAGCATTTGGAGTTTGCATGTTCTCCTCATGCTTGGTGGGTTTCCTCCAGGTACTCTGATTTCCTCCCACAGTGAAAAGATATGCAGCTAATTGGTGTTACCAAATTGTCCGGGAGAATTGTCCTTCGATAGACTTCAGGCCCACTGCGACCCTGTATACAGAATAAAATGGGATAAATGAGTGAGTGAGTTTTAATAGTAGTTACAACAGTGATTGTTAGAAGTCGATTGGTAATTTTAACATGCAAATTAAATAAAATGTACAATGAAACCATACAAATAATTTGAGAAAAGCATGATGTGTTTTGGTATTTGCAAACACTGTGAATTGTTTACAAATGTATAGGACAAAGGCAGGCATTTTTAGTTTATTTTAATTTACCTAAGCAATTAAACACAAAAATGTTATATGAGACCCATTGATTGATAAATACTTTTTCATCACAATAATAAAAATAAAAAACAATATTATAAAAATCCAATTAAATTATAGGCCAGTTCTATTGGACTACTAATCCAGATCCCAATTCATTATGGACTTTCTAACTCTCTTATTTACCTGCTTTCAACAATCGACAATTATGGCTGCTGGATTAAAAAAAAAAATGTAAAAAAAAAACCTGAAAGACTTTTCAGATATTTGTATGCACCTTCCTCTGATTTATGACGAAATAGTATAAAAATAATTTTGCTTTTTACTTCTTAACCTGCACAAACATTTATGTTCTCAATAAAACATACCAACAGATTTATATTTACTTATACATTTTATTATTATGATTATTATGATTATTATTATTATGATTATTGTTATTTCAGGCTTTAATTGTGTCATTTAGGTAGGTAACTTTTTTATGATGTTTTAATTATCAGTGGATTAACTGAAGGGTAACATTATAAAAATCATCACAGTGCTAACTGTTCATTCTTTTATTATATTGTATAAACTCTGCTTCATCTACAATTAATTTTGTTACTGTTAATATGAGATGCTTCATCAAACAGCTTGAGCATTCATATAAACTATAACAGCACATTGTTCATAATGGACTTTTTCTAAGTGGCCTTAACTGAAGATACCACATGGACCCTAAAGACTATATGAATAAAAAATGTGAAGAAAAGTTAAGAAAAAGATTGGAGCATGGTTTGTTACCTAGAGCTGAATTCAGACAGGAGTGCAGCTTTCCAAATCAAGAGCCTTCTGTCAAAAAAGAAATGGGCTGCAGTACCTCTGTAGGGAGACATGCTGCACACACATGCCTCCTCCTCACTCTACATGTACTTTTACAGAGCTCTTTTATACAGACAGATTGTAGAACTTTCTGCCTGTTTACAGTTGAATGGCTTCCTAGTTACCAGATTGTTACAATGAAGGCTTTTCAGTGGAGGCTTATTTTTCTTCTTTCCTTGTGTAGAGACCTTGAAAAGACAATAATATTTCTATACTGTAGCAGCATATGTTTGTATTCCAGCTCCTATTAAGAGAAAGGAGAAAGAGGAAGGTTTTCTTGTTTACTATATTGGCAATAAAGGTCACAAAATGAGATACTTACAGTTTGGTACTTACCCATTTTTTATTCATTTTCTACATTCTAGAACAATACTGAAGATCTCAAAACTATGAAATAACACATATGGATTTAGATGATTACATAACATCAACAACAGTTAGTTGTTACTTTAAGTTCTAAGTTTAATAGTGCTTGCAAGAACAGTATTGTGTCAAGTGCATTTGCAAAACCCATCAAGCACCATGATGAAACTGTCTCTCATGAAGAGCTTCCCAGGAAAGCAAAACCAAAACTTACCTCTGCTGCAGAGGAGAAGTTCATTTAGAGTTACCAGCCTCAGAAATCACAAATTAACAAACAGCACCTCATATTACAGCCATTATGAAGGATTTACAGATCATAAGTAGGAGAGACATCTCAATATCAACTGTTCAAAGGAAATTATTGCATATTTTGGGCGCCTTCTGCATTGCTTTACAATGTAGAAAAATTATAAATCAGGAACGACCATGAAATTAGAAGGCATGTCCAAACTTTTGACTGGTAGTGTATAGAAGAAAATGTCTATTCTACTGTGAATTAAACCATAAAGGCCAGAAACTTACATGTATTTTTAAAAAAAAACAAAAAAACTGTAATTATATGTAAACACAGTAACATATAACCAGTGGTGATTTTTTGTTTTGGAGTATCTTTAAAGTTTTTGATGGCTAATTATGGAGGTTAACATAATATGAGACCGCAGGCTGAGTGCTGTAGATATCACAGCTGTGCTGATATCCAGCACGATCTCAAGGTGTGAAATTGCTTTTATGCAACAGCTCTACATAGACTATTTATAACCAATAAATTATCATTTGTTGTATTATTTAACTAGTTATTTTGCTTCTCCAGCATGTATCTTTTAGCTCCTGGTAGGAAAAACACATGTTAGGAGCTAGTTAGCTTTGTAGCTCATGTCAGCCCATAAAGAGAGCAACATGCATGGTTCAGAGGCGCGTTAAAAGAATTTACAAGCAATTACTAAGAAGCCAAAGTGTTACATACATCTCCAGATGTGTTTTCCTGCTGAAAGTGCTTTCGTGGCTGGTTTTAAATGTGGGTTTTGTCAGGCAGTGCTCTTCCCTCTTTCCAGTACTGCTGACTGTAGCAATCTTTCACTCATGCTGGTGACCGACAGTTAGTGTAATCAATTATTGTTAGAACACCTGTGATGCGGCACGAGACATGTAATTAAACACCTCAGTGCTATTTTATTCTATATCACCACTTGTAGAATGCCTCTCATCCAATTAGATTACTCTGTTAAAACTCAGTGTTGGATAATTAATAGTGATTCATAAATATAATAAGTAAATTCTTTATTTATCATTCCTAAACATTCCCACAATTTGTTTCATCACATATTATTATTGACTACCAGCTGCTTTGATTAGAAACTAACTAATCATCATTGAATTTTTTTTTTTTTTTTTAAATGTTACCTACATAGCTACAGTCTAAACATAAGAATATTAAAAATGACAGCCAGTGGAATATTGAAGGTTTGCTGCAGCAGAAGAAAAACAGGTGTATATTTGGTTTAGTAAAACAGAATTTCTCCCCCTATTACTAGTTTTTCAAACTATAAAAGTGACAATGTTAACAATATGGCGAGATTATTTGCTAATGTATGATAAACATTTAAATAACAAATCTGTTCAATCAGCAACTACTGTAACATCCACGCTTTTACAAAATAAATGTCAATTTTATTTAGTATAATTCCTAACAGCCAGTCAAATTCATTCATGTCCATGTCACCAGTTACAAGTGTTCCATACAGTGGAAGCAATACTGACAATCTCTTTATTTTACAGATTTTTTTTTTATCAGGCTAGTTTTCAATGTTTATCTACATATGTTTAATTTTTATTAAAATATAAATTTTATTTATTTACTGGGTAGTTCAGGTTAAAGAACAGACAATTGTCACAATTTTTGTCATAAGCTAAAAGCTAATATTGAATTTTAATTTTGTGTCTGACCACCAAATAACTGCCCACAAATACTGAGCTTAGCTGCTGCTATCTGGGGTGCAGGATCAGGGATTGGAATTCCCCCAGTGGATATTTATGTACTGAAGTTCTTTAGCATATGATAACTGGAGAAGTTTAGCATTAAGCTTAATCGTTACACAGGAATCTTCAAAAATTATTTAAAGAGGTTTAAAAATTATGGAAAAGAGCTAACAATGTTCCTCTGCATTGTGTGCACTAAGTAAAAAACTTGTGATTTCTGCTTTGAGGGACCTTATTAATGAGGTCAGTTTATAGCTTAATCAAGGATAGGTCATTACCATTGCAATATTGCAATAAATGAAACATTCTGACATGATGAATTTTCTTTTTAAGTTTAATAAACCTTCCTATGTCACCTATGTAAATATTGGTGGCACAGTGACTTGTGGTTAGCAATGCTGCCTTGCACCTCCAGGTCCTGAGTTTAATTCCTGCGGGTCTGTGTTCATGGAGTTTGCATGTTCTCCCAGTGCTTGGTGGGTTTCATCCAGGTTCTCTCCTAAATTGCCTGCTGTGTGTGAATCAGCATGTGAAGGTTGACCACGGTTGTACAAATAAGAATAAAGACAAGGTCACCATTGGCCTTCAGGTGTTCTACAGAGGTTCCTAGATCGACGGGTGTAAATATTGGCAAGTTTAATCCAATTATTTGGTTATTTTTATCTCTCATTAAAGATTTGCTACTAGTTAACTATATTTGCAAGCTAAATTTCTTTTTCCTTTCTTACTCCACATCTTTACTTGACATTAAACCTAAAAACCTAACCTACAACTTAAAAATTTATTTAAAAAGTCCTGAAGGCTATTCAGACTACATCACTTCTAGAATGTTAAAACATCTCTATTTCTCTCTCTCTCTCTTTGTTGAAAAGTTCTTCTTTCTCAAGAACCAACACATCATTTAATCACCATAGAAACCAATTTGGTCAGGTTTAAGAGCAAATAACTTCAATACCAATCTCAGCAATTCACCTACTTTGTCGAAATAAATTGCATTTCCTCAAATCATGGCCATGCGGTTCTGTGGGAACACTTCAATCTAAGATGTAATGAATAATCAGCTACAGCCTCAAGAACTGAAATGATATCAAAATATTCCCATGATGAAAATCCACATTCACTCATTCATTGTGGCTCAGTGCTTAGTGTGGTCGCATTGAACCTTCAGGGTTGGTGATTTGTGAATCCTACCTCCAGTCTCTGTGTGCGCGTAATTTGTACATTCTTCCTGTGTTTTTTTTTTTTCCTCTGTGTATTCCAGTCCGTTGCAAGACAGCATAAACATTTATACACACAATAACATATAAATTCTTAATCTACTTATTGATGTTTTTTGGGGAGATGGGAGAAAACCAGAGAACATAGATTAAATCCACACAGACAAGTACAGAACATAAGATGCTCCATACAGATAGTCACCTGAGCTCAGGATTGACACTTGGACTCTGGAACTGTGCCACGTTGCCAAGGTGATAAATGGCACCACATGTTGTGCTGGTAATTGCTGTATGATATGCAGATGGCACTCCAATTTCCAGCTGTTATTGTTAAAAGGATCCCTTAGAACAGTGGTTCCCAGTGTGGGGTCTAGGGACTTCCAGAGGTGTGTGAAGCATAGCTAGGGGCTAGGTAGATTTTATTACATGGGTGGAAATCACAACACAAGAATATGATTTACTATTTTTAGTAGTAGTAGTAGTAGTAGTAGTAATCTATTTTTATTTATTTAATCTTCAGAGTTATTGGATTACTTGACTGGTCATCTAAATTTAATCGAAACATAGATAAATAAAAAATACGACTTATGCCATAAAACTGTACACCAAACAACTGAAATTGTGTACATGCATCTAGAGGCCTAAATACAAGTAGAGTTCAAGTCAAACTGGGACTTTTGATTGTACAGAACAACAGAACACAGTTATGAGAGTAAAAACTTACTTTATTTCTTTCTATAATCACTAATGCATTGTCCCAGTTTTTCACTAGTGCTTGGACTCTGCTTCATGTCTAAAATGCTAATTTGATGGACATGAATAAATTTACCAAATATAACATAAACCAAGTAAATGAAAGTTAGTGCTTTCTTGTTTTCTTGTTCTAATTGTTTAATTTTTTTTTTTTTTCAGTTTCATTCCACAGCCCAAGAACATGCAGTCTTGATTGGTGTTTCAGTGTGTGTGTGTGTGTGTGTGTGTGTGTGTGTGTGTGTGTGTGTGTGTGTGTGTGTGTGTGTGTGATTAGTCATTTTATGTGATGCAGTGGATTGCCATCCCATTCAAGATGTACTCTGTCTTGTGCTCTAAGTTCCCTGGGATAGGCCCCCACCCCCACCCCCACCACACCTCCTTGAAACCCTATACATGATAAGTGGTATGGATTATGGATGGATGTATTCTGTCACTTAAACCGTCAGGAATAAAAAGCTTCAATTATGTATGGTAAATCTGTACCAAGTGGTAAGTGAAATTCGAAAAGTGGTCTCTAGCTGCTTTAGAAGAGGTTTAGCTTAACACACAATGAGTTCAGTGCAGTCTAATGACTCGTTCTAGTGGCATGATTGTTCATCTAGGGGGAAAATGTGTAACCAATCAGAACACACACACACACACACACACACACACACACACACACACACACACACACACACACACACACACACACACAAACAC
>JAQMYG010000033.1:29875823-29891385 GCA_030014215.1 Clariallabes teugelsi
ATGTCTAGAGCTTTTCATCGTTTTTAAAATCAAATAAATCGCGATTCGATATGATATCGTTTATCGGCCCAGCCCTAACGCAATGGAAGCATAAAAAAAAGAAAGCAAAAAAAGAAAAAGAAAGAAAAGGGAAAAAAAATCCAAAGAGCTGTCACCAAAGAAACTTTTTCGTGGCTTGTCCAAATACCTACAGTATTGAAGACATTCTCTAAGACCTCATTTCTTTTAGGCTTACACTTCAATTCAGCATACCATTTATTGAAATATTTTGCACAAATATTTTTTTCTGTCTGATGGCGATACACTTTTACTTGTCATGGGTATCTTGTTCAATGTTTGCTGAAATGTTTGTGACTCTACCATGAATAATGGTAGAATTTCCTGAACTATGTATATCTTGCTACAAGTCTCTTTATCCCTTTCTGAATTACTTTCACTACTGATGCTGAATAAAAATTTTTGTCTGTTTGTGCGATTGGACAAAGCCACAAGAACTGTTTTAGCATCCAACTTGATTCAGGTTGTTTAGTAAATTTGCAACAGCTTTAATTTCTTTAGCAATATGCTGAAAAATTTTACTTACAAGGAAAAGTTTTTATGCTGGATGCCCTTTCTGAACCCTCCCATTTTATCTGGGCTCGGGACCGACACTGCGTACATAAACATTTATAAAGGCTTATTTTAAAAAGCATCAGATGACAAAACCATATGACGTACAGTACTGTAGATATTGCTGACTTACAGTATGGAGATGTTCAGAACTATATAACTCAGTACATTGGGTGTCAGGATTAAAAAGTATACGTGTCGTTGATGTACTGTACTGTGGGTGTAGAGTTATTACTAACAATATTGGTAATACAATATTACAAAACATAAACATTCTAAAACACATATAAACACAAGAACAACAGGAACTTTTAGACATTACACTTTTACATACGTTTAATTCTTTTACAGACAATGGAAGCTTTTTCATGCTTAAAAAAATTAAATAAAAAGAAGAAAAAGGAAAAAATCTACTAAACAAACTTTTACTGTAGCTTTTCAAAATCAACTTTTTTTTTTTTTAGCATATCATTTATTGAAATAGGTCGCAAATGTTTTTCTGTCTGATGGCGATACACTTTAACTTGTCATGGGTATCTTGTTCCATGTTTGCTGAAATGATGGTGACTCTACCATGAATAATGGTTGCATTTCCTGAACTATGTATATCTTGCTGCAAGTCTCTTCATCTCTCTCTGAATTACCTTTACTACTGATGCTGAATAAGAATTTATTTTGGCCTGTTTGTAAGACTGGAGCTTGCCTTCACACAGGTCTTTATCCAGAAGAACTATTTTAGCATGCACCATGGCTCAAGGCTTCAAAAAGTCTCTTGTTAAATTTGCAACAGCTTAAATATAAATGTTCCAAAACATACACACTACTGTGCAAAAGTCTTGAGCCACCCCTTATTTCTTCATATTTTGCTTTCAAAGAGCTAGACGTTCTTACATTTTTAATGTCGTCTTGAGGAATAGTCCTCCAGGCTTCCTGAAGGATGTTTTAGGCTCCCATTTTTCGGCATGTTTTTGACTCTCATTTTCAGTCCAGTCCCTGTACCCAAGCAGTTTCAAAGGTTTGGTTTTTTGTTTTTGTTAAGCCACAAAGTGACCTATGAATCATTTAAGCATAAAATATCATCTGGCTTAAGTCATGAGAAACAGGTGCAGATGATGACAGATGATCACTGCTGATGCTGAAAGATGAGTGGTTGGAACAGACGAGAGGGGAAATGAGGTTGCTGCTGAGGTTATTAAATAAACAATATTTTTTTTATTTGTATGATTAGGCACTTTGCAGCCTGTTGCAGAAAAAAAAATGTCTACATAATTTAAATTCATTTAATATGAAGAAGTAAGGGGTTGCTCAAGACTTTTGCACAGTACGGTTTTAGCATAAGAATAACAGAAACTGTTAGATGTTGAGCAGAAAGAAAAGGTGACAATGGTACAGTGCAATGACCTCATCAGGGCAAGATTACAGTGCAACATTGTTAGCGAACATCTTCAGTGTCCAAGGTGGACTGAACATAGGAGTCCTCTGCCAGTGTTTTGTCATGTCAACCCTTCAGTTTCTATAATGGACATTATTGGAAAGCCAAATTTTATGTCTTTAATAGTGGCTTAAGAATAGAAAAAAATGTTTTTGTAGATAGATAGATAGATAGATAGATAGATAGATAGATAGATAGATAGAAATTGATGTACAATATGGATGACTGTTGGCTCTGCTTTTAACAGAGATGCATTATAGTTTGCTTCATCATGCACTGTAACATCATGTACAGTACAGACCTGGGGTCATTATTTAAAATAAATAAATAAATAAATGTATAAATGTGTGTTGTGAATTTTAGAACTTCTCAACCTTTTGTATTTCAGGAAATGATGGCCTGCTGTTTGCTTTGCCATGCCCTGATCAATGAAAATGCTTTTGACAAGCACTTACAAAGCATGTGCAAAAACTTGCAAAGCTACAGAAATTCATTACCGCAATACTTCCACTGATGCTATGCAGTCACAGTGTAGTGTGAATTGAAACAGACATAGAAAACATAAGCTTGTTCTCTACAGTATTGTTGCACAAGAAACAGAAATGGCTAATTTGCTCAGTTTTCAGGAATGTAAGGCCACCTGGGAAGTACTTCTGCATACATTTGTGTCTACATTAATATAATACAGAGACTTGACGCTTTTATACATAATACATGTATTTCATACAGAGAGTATAGAAACAAGGGTGCATCAATAATTGTGCATCACAAAGACAAAAACGAAAAAACTATCTCACAATAATTACAAATTTTGGTGGTATATTACTTCATCTGCCTCTTTCTACAGCTTAATGCTGTAACATAAGCTGAACATCTGAAGAGGAATGTTTGCATTGATTGCACATGAACATCAGATTTATATTGAGAAATCTCAAACAGTTTCTAAACACGAGGTATAACATGTATTGATTTTTTTCCCTCTAGATTGCTAATTAAAAAAAAAAAAAAAACAGAAAAGTTAATGAGCCTCCAACTCTCCAAATCCATGTTTTTCTTTCAACCATGTCTAAATGAAAATGCATTTTCTTAATGGTGATTAGGCATGGACATTAATTTTTACACTATAATTTCTTTAAAAAAAACTTTAAAAAAAAACCTCTCATACTTATGCTTCTCAGAAGGTTTAAAAATATTAATAAGAAAATGTTACAAAATGTATTATTATTATTATTATTATTATTATTATTATGGAGAAAAAAAGATCTGAATATTGTCAATGAATCTAACTGGTTTAAATCCAGATCTACAGTATAATACAATATGAGACCTACTATATCTTCAAACATGAATGAAGCTTGGTGGTGACTAAATTAATACTTAACAAACCTCAGCAAGGGCAAAATAGCATTTTTACCACAGCTTGCTAGATGGAAGTCTTCTTCCATGACCTCCTTGTTGTAAACCACGTATCTAATATTTTTCGCAGGTAATTACTTCAATCTATTCATTAACAGAATACCATTTTTCATTCTTGTCAAGACTACCCTTTCTTTTTTGTTTTACTCAGATTCAATTTCACATCATAAAGAAATATAATTTTCCCAGCTATGCAATTTATTTCTGTCACCGCCTGTATCTGCTACAGTATGTTAGCCATCATTAAATTAAATGAAAATGTGAAACAACAACAACAACAACAACATAATAATAATAATAATAATAATAATAATAATAATAATACATTAAATTTATATAGTTAAATATAAATAATATTTCATTGAATAATATTTTTTTAAAAGTTAAACAAAATGGATAAGAATGAAAATAGTAATATTTTCACATACTAGCCAATACCAAAAAACTGCAGTGGTGTGTAACATGAGCAAGAAGTGAGAAGAAAATTGCATCCACGTTAAGGTTGGGCAAGCAAGCTTTGTAAGTAGACAGATGCTCTTGATGATCTTCTGTCTTTGGTGCACCCTACCTATCAGACCATAGCAGTCAGATAGTCTGTTTAAGTTGCTATTTGAACCAGGAGTTGTAAGAAGATTGAGTATGCACTCATCCTCAAAAAAATCAGTATCAGCATTTGCTCAATTGTCATCTTCAATATAATATGGTATCAGCACTATTGCCTCTTGTCCGATGAGGTCTGCTATCAGTATGTTTTACAAAACTAAATAACAAATGTCATGTTTGATCTGCACTAGTTTTAAAACAGGTTTTTTTTTTATTAAGTGAAGGAAAGCCATGCCTTTAGGGATGAAAAAAAAAGAAAAAGGTCAAGCAGGATGAATATGATGGGCCAATGTGAGGTCCCGTTCATAAGGCAATGAGCTTGCTATACTGTAAGTTCTAAGCAAGCAATTAACCACAAATTGCAAATACTATATTAGTCTAGGAAAAATAAGATGCAAATAATTTAGCATCTGTCTCTTAGCCGTAAAAAGACACAATTGCATGTGTAACCTTCCATTTTCCTCTACTTTAGATTAGAGTGATGTTTGCCTTAAGGCATTTCACATAATTTGTTTGCTTGTATCTTTTTATATATATATTTTCTTTTTTTAATGCGAGTCTCTGGTTAACCGAAAATAATTTTCACACATTGGCCAGTTGCACTTCTAATTTGTCAGGTCAAAAACAAGGGCTCCAACACAGTGCTCCAATTTTACAATATTTACTAAAAATGTGTGATTCCAAATAGTATCTTATTTTTTGGAAATATATTTTTAAAACTTTCCTGGCCTGCAAATACTTAATGGCCAAATCAGCTGTCGACTCATGATACACTGTCTGCCAAGCCCAAAAAGACAAACTTATTACTTATTATTAATATTTCATTGTACGGCCTTTTGCTTTGATTACAGCCGTAGCATCATTTCAATAAGCTTATGCAATGTCACAACATTTATTTCAGTCCAGAGTCACACTAATTTCTTTCCAAGATCTTATATTGATGATGGGAAAGTACATCCTAAAATTCTCAATTTGGTTAAGGTCTCGACTCTATAGTAGCCAATCCATGTGCTCAAAAGTTGTGATATGCTTCCTGAACCACTCTTTTGAGCAAATAACTATGCTGAACCTAGACCTGACAAACAGAAGCGACTCCGGATCATAACACTGACCTCACAGGCTTGTGCGGTAGGCACTAGGAATAATGGGTGCATCACTTCATGCGCCTCTTTTCTTACCCTGATGCGCCCATCACTCTGGAACAGGGTTAATCTGGACTCATCAGACCATATCACCTTTCTCAGTAGTCCATAATTTGACCCAGAGTAACATCTTTTTTTCTACGACCACAGGATATTTCCTCTGATATGGTTGCTTAAGAAATGAGAAGCTGCTCACTGCATCTTTAGGGTTAAAAAACTTGTTAATATTAATCACTGCAGTAATTATCCAATGGAAGCCTCTTATCTATTCACTTAGTTAAATGCAGGTCATGTTATTTTTTTTATGTATTTGGTTTATTTCTATATGTATGATTTTTACATGGGAAAGGTTATCTACAGTATACTCAAAAATAACAACAAAAAAAAAAAAAAGGAAAAAATGTGATCTTTGTAACTGTGACCATCGCACGATTATTGGTGTAAGATACAAACCGCCTCTAGTGATTACAAATAATGGTGCAGAAAACGAAACAAAAAAACATTTAGCAATAATGCTCTGGGTGTAAATACTTAGTTTATGAGAGGTCAAAGAAGAATGTCCAGGCAGTCTCTAGCACACAGGTTGGTTGTGGAATCACAAATAACCACTTTTTACAGCTTGGTAATTGAAAAAAAAAAAAAAAACTTTGTTAGTGAGGCTCATCGAGAAAAAAAATCAATTTGCTAGGGAGCATGAAGAGCAGGTTTTTGTAGCAATGGAAAAAGGTCATGTGGTCCGATGAGTCGTGATTGACTCTGTTTCAGAGCAATAGGCGTGTCAGGGTAAAAAAGGAAACACATGAAGCGATGCACCCATCATGCATAGTGTCCACTGTACAAGCCTCTGGAGGCAGTGTTATGATCTGGGGTTGCTTCAGTTGGTCAGGTCGAAGCAACATTATGTGGCAATAAAATGAAGCCAGTTGATCACTTGAATGTACTGAATGACCAGGTTACCCTATCAATTGATTTTTCTTCTGGACATATTGCACAGTCATATTTCAGGATGAAAATGCCAAGATTCATCAGGATCAAATTGTGAACGAGTGGTTCAGGGAGCATAAGGAGTCAATTTCACACATGAATACCACAGAGTGCTGACCTTCACCTCATTGAAAGTCTATGGGATGTGGTAGAGAAGACTTTATGGAGAGGTACGTCTCTCTCATCATCAATACCAGATGTCAGCCAAAACTTCCTACAACTGTGGGCAGAAATAAATGTTGTGATGTTGAAAAAGGTCATTAAAACAATGCGATGACAAAAATGCATGGTGTAATCAAAGCTAATGATGAGCCAGTAAAATATTAGAGCATGTAAATGTTTGAGAGGGCCAGGACAGGTGTATAAAGTAAGTATATATATATAATAATACCAGATATTATAATAGGGGAAACTCAACTATGAGCAGGTGAAAAAAATATGAAAAAGGTATGAACACGCTACTGTATATACAAAATATAAAAAATATTTAAAAAAAAACAACATAAATATTAATTGCATATAACACACTATAAAGGTTATAGTATATACATGTGTAATTTGTGCAAAATTGTGCATAGTAAAAAAAATTTAAAGCTATCATCAAACCATTTTATTTTAATCAGTTCGGTTATTTGGTTTTACTTAAATAAAATGTTTTCAAAATAAAATGTTTTGTAAATGAAACCATCAACTCAGTTTGAAACAGTGAAATAAAGGGGTTAATCGTAAAAAGATATCCTGCAAGGTGTCTGGGTCAGTATTTCCAACTAACCAATTTTAATGCCAACTCACTTGTTTGAATAGAAAGTAAACAGAATGCCATTTTCAAAAAGTCATTTGGCCAACAGCTCTTGCAAATGCGCTCGCCATGTGATGCTAACCTTGAACCCAGTTATCATGTCAGTGATGCTGAATGGATAGCAGTAAATATAAATTTATTGCATTTCACATTTTTCTACATCAAGATGCTCACATGCTAAAAAGTGTGACACGTATTCAGCTGAACAGTTATGTGGATCCCGTTTTTTTTTTTTTTTTTTTTGCTTCTGGCAGCTTTAGATGAGGGGGGGAAAAAACACAGACACGTGTGCTGCAGATACATTTGCTTTTACATTAATGTTGTTTTTTGTAAAGACATACACTTTTTCATTTATTTTGAATATGTATTAGTAGATTTTTGGATTCCATTCAAGTTACGCATTAAGAACAGAACCTAATACTTGTTTTTTATTAGTTAAAACCTCCATGTGATGCCTGATTTCCAGCTCAGTCTCCCAGTAATTGGAAAGTTGAGAGTTGTGATATTGAGATAGTAGTAGTAGTAGTACTGTAGTAGTAGTAGTAGTAGTAGTGGTAATAATATGGTTTGGCTGGCGATCAGATCGCAGAGGAGAAACCATTTCTGTCGTTCTTTGCAAAAAAAAAAAAAATCTATTTCTTGCATTTAAGCAAGATTTAATGCTGTACTCTTGGCAGAGCCTGCTTTAATAGTGCATCTCCTGCAATATATTTAACACCTACACATTCCTTCGTTTTTTGTAAAAAAAAAAAAAAATAATAATAACCTAGGTTTTCTGACCTGAGTCATAAATTCAGTTTGATGCTCAGTAAACTAACATATTGCCTCAGTGAAAGAATCACTTACCATCAATCCGTAGGTTTGTCTTTTAGAATCGCATAAATGTGCTTGTTTCCAGTTTAAAAGGTGCACCATAAAACTTTAAAAAGCAAATTGCAAAAAAGAAAAAAAAAAATGAACATACAGTACAGAGACAAATATACACAATTAGCATCAGTGCATGTTAAGTGCCTTTCTTAATGAGAAGCCATTGATATTAATTTCATTCAACATGCCTGTCCATTTTGAAATGTAAATGAAAATGAATAACCTTTAAGAATTCTATTTTTCCTGCATGTCCACAGCCTCAGCTTGGCAACTTTTGCATATTGTGTATGGATGCATGTTTAATTTTGCCTATGAAGTCAATGCTTCTATTTATCTTCATTATGTGTTCAAAGAGGATAGATTAGAAACAAAACCATTAATGATATACTGGAAACTAAATCCTCTGGGGTGTTTCAAGGATTGTCAAGTCAGCATAAGCATTGCTGACTTGCAGGAACGTTTACTGGAGCCAACGTCTTTTTTTCAGGGAGGTCATGACTTTAATGGGCTGCCAACCACAGAGCCGAATATTACACTGCTCCTGTTATTCTGGAAGCTGTCTCCTGAAACATCCCCCTCACTTTGGGTGTGCTCAGGTTATTGGTGTTATATATGAGTTTTTCTTTTTCCTTTACAATCTCTAAAGCTGTCTGAATGCTGTATCATGCTGCAGGTCCATTGTAAATGTTGATTAAAATAATAATAATAATAATAAATAAATAAATAAATAAATAAATAAATAAATATATAGATAAATATATATATATGTATATGTATATACAGTATGTAAGGTAAGATCTATTGCCTGTAATCCATCAACTGTCTGGAGAAATGTGTTTTCATGACTTGGTTATTTATAGTCAAATTTTGTTTAACATTTGCACAAGACTACAGTATGTCAAGTAAGTCTTTCTAATCACTTCGCCTTTTACTTGCACTGGCAAGTTTTACTCTATAATAAGATGGTGTGTCTCAATTCGGGGGTGCATCCTTTGAAAGACATGGTTTTTGAGGCCAGCACTGACTGCATAGACCACAGAGACCGAACTGAAAAGAAGATGTTCTGGTCAATGGGGCATTCCCTAGCTGTCACCAGCTGTTTCCTCCCTTATCATTCTGACAATTTGCTAAGATAAAGGATAAATTTTCTACAAATTTACAATGATCGTGGTTTAAAAAAAAAAAAGATTGTGGATAAGGGCAGTCGAGCTGCCATTGGTTAAGCTTATGTGACACTGAACCACATTTTATGAAGACTGGTTTCACAGAGAAAAAAGGTAATTTTACTGGGAAAAAGAAAAAGAAAGGGGTTTTGAGAAGGAAGGGAAGAAAGAAAGGGAGGTGTGCATGTGCAGGTCCGCAGGCAGTGCCCAGCTGGCAGGTAGGCAAAAAGGGGCTCACAGATATTGTGGTGCTTGCAGATTCCGCGATAGCACCTTCAACAGTCACGGTCATCCGGTCCCGCCCATCCCTCTTTTGGCGCAGCCTCAGGTGTGAGTCAAGCATGGTGGTCTGATGTCCTGACTGGGAATTGGGGCCTTAACATTGAAGCAGTGGCCTTTTCCCTTTCAGCGGCTATGTCGCTTTTAAAGTCGGGCAAGCCTGAGGTCTATTGATGAAGATCTCTCATCAGCCATGCAGGATTTAGCGACTGCACCCCTTCAAACACCTGCAGAAGGGAAGGCCGTCTACCGTGAGTAGTGAGCCCTTTGGAGTGGGCGAGGAACAAAAAAGATTTGAGCGACTAGTGTTAGTCTTTCGGCTCCAGACGCCGGATACCGCCGGATAACCTTCTTGACGCAATCCTCCCATTTTATCTGGGGCTGGGGCTGGCACTGCATCCAGTGGCTGGGGTTTAGGCATTGGGTGAGAATTGAACCCAGGTCAATCACGTGGCAGGCACCACCAATGCCCATGTATTATTTTATACATGTATATATTTATTTTTACAATATATTTTAAATAACGTTTCATTGTCAGGTGAAAGAAGTGCGCATTTGTTGGAGGACATCCGCAGTTGCAATGCTATGGCATAATCAGTATTTAAATGCATCCTTTGACGGAGGTGGCCGGCAAAATGAGACTCACAGTGTATCAGAAAAGTAGATTTCATCTAGAGTTTAAAGTGAGATTTAAAAAAAGGTAAATTTAAAATCCAATAAATGCTGTATGTTTTGTAGAGCACTCTATTAGACAGGAGAATATGTTGTGTATTAGTTTGTAGCCAGCATCAGTATATATATTCACACTGAAGTTTACAAGAGAATACTAATGTAGCGTTAAAGCTCAATATATGTGAATACATGTTTAAATACAACCCGTGGAAAATTATCAACACCCTGATGTGTGTTATTCCTTTTATACCATAGTGATTTTCCAATTACTGCAATCTTTACTTTAATGACACAGCACGATTTCTCCTAGACGTCCTGTGCAAAGGCAGGCATACAATGTGGAGCAACAAACAGAAAGAAACGCAGTACTTATACTGGGGAGTAATCAGAAGAAAACAAAATAAGAGATGTACAGCAGGACAGGAACTGAGTCAATACAAAAAAAAAAGATTGAAATATTTAATTAGGTTGTTCCCATGTTTATACAGGATACCATGATTTTAAACCATGTGTAGCTCTGTTTAACACTGTAGACTGTTTGTGAGACATTTACATTAAATCAGCTATAAACACTTAAACCCTCGGTTTGTAAAGTAATCAACATTTTCTGTCAACAGCATTGAGGTATAAGAGATTTTAATAACAGTTTATAGCACATTGTTATAATCTCAGAATCAAATTGAACTTTTATGGACCATCCACCAAAATGTAGTTGGATTTCTCTGGGTTTTTCAGCTTGGCTTGTTATGGGTTTGTCATTAATATGGAATATACAGTACCAGGCATCCCCTTATCATATTTAGAGCAGGCAATGTAAGTCACATGGATATCATGTAAAAGTTCATTTTTTATGTAATATTTTTCAAACTTTCAAAGAAGTCTGATGGCATCCTTTGGCTTTTTTGAAAACGTAATTTAGGCCCTGCACACTCCATGCGAGTCCCAAAGACATTTTCATCTTTCACCACAGCAGGCTAAGTGGGCGTGCCATGAATTTTCATAGGGTCATAAATAACACATGATTTGACATGAATGCACCACAGTATCTCTTGAGAAAGTCCCAGGGGTGCCGTGAATTTAGATGAATTCTCAAGACTGACCCACTCGTAACACATTTATTTTAATTGGAATTCCATTACAGTTTCCCAATGGGGTAACATCCACCTATTAGCAGGTGCAACATTCACCATGAAAAAAAAAAAAAAAGAAACATACAGTTTTTCGATTTCAGTGTATAAAATGAAATACAGCATAATTGGCTTGAGCAGCAAGTTCCATGTGAGCCGTTCTTTGAAACAATGTGACATCAGTATGTATTATTCCTTATTATAACATATTGAAAGTGTCAGCTTGGTTAAAAAAACTACTGTATGCAGTGCTTGCTATGAAGTTTATTACATATTTATTACTCACTCAATCTCTATACCGCTTTGCCTGTTTAGGGTCACTGGAGGACTGGAGCTTATCCCAGGGGACAAGGGGCATACACCCTGGACGGTGTGTCAATCCATCGCAGGGCTCACAATCACACACTTACTCACACTCTACAGGCAATTTAGAAGTGCCAATTAGCCCACTTGCATGTCTTTGGACTCTTGGAGGAAAACGGGGTACACGGAGGAAACCCACCAAGCACAGGAATAACATGAAAACTCTACACACTGGTCATGACAGACAAGAGGTTGGACTCGAACCCTTGACTCTGGAGGTGTAAGACCGCAGTGCTTATGACGCTCACTGTGTAACCATATTAGTTGTTATTATATTCATATTATATATTTAACAGGTAAACCTACATATACTGCTGATGGAAATTTCTCAGACTCTTACAAGTTTTCCACATTTAGTATATTTCACTCTCATCTTAAAAAGGATTAAAATCCCTTTTCCCCTCTATCATTGCACACATACTACCACACAATCTCGAAGTAAATAACACATGGTGTGTTAACTTGCAAAAAATAAAGAATGATATATTCCATTTACATGAGTTTTTATACCCTGTCCAGGGTGTACCCTGCCTCGTGCCCTAAGCTTCCTGGGATAGGCTCCGGGCCCCCGCGACCCTGAATACAAGGATAAAGCGGTATAGAAGATGAATGAATGAATGAATGAATGAGTTTTTATGATCCTTTATGATACAGTATATGATACTTGCAATTGAGCGCTGGTGCATCCGACTCCTGGCAAAAATTACAAAGATACTTGTACAACTTAATTGGAGTCCACCTGTGCCTAAATAAATTAATTGAACATAATTAGGAGAGGCACGCACCTGTCTATATTACAGTAGGTGTCACCATAAGTGGTGTATGTCAGAGTGAAAACAAAGCCATGAGGTCGAGAGAATTAGCTGTACATGTCAAAGGTAAAGTATTCTGCAGTACTGAAAGTGGACGAAATTTAAAAGAAATTTGGAACAACCGACAGTCGTCTTTGATCTGGCAGCAAAACTGAGCGATCAGGGATGAAGACCATTAGTCAAAGAGGTAACCAAGAAACCAAGGGTCACAATGAATGAGATCCTGAGTTCTCTTATGGAGATAGAAGAGACTATTTGAGAGGGACAACCACCACTGCAGCACTCCACCTACCCTACCGCTATGGACTGTAAAACCATCTCCACAGTCACAGTGGTGGTAGTACATACCCAAATAATTCCTTAACAGACCAAGGGCCCCACTTCATCTCAAAGCTGAAGGGAGCCCTTAGGGTTCATCACTGTGCCTTACTCCTCCTCTCTCAGTCTCTCCACCTCCACCTTTGCTGCATTGCCCATGGAAGCCATTTGGTTTAGAGTCACTCTTGCCCTGACACCCAAAAAGTTTTTTTTATTATTCCCTCTCTCTTTCTTCACTTTAAAGAACATTTAAGAAAGAATAAAGAAAGAAAGAAACTTTTTACTCCACTCACTTTAGCATCTGTCTTTCTGGTTGCCTGCCCAGTACTGCTTCTACACCATCCACTCTATCTATTGATCTATCTATCTATAAACTGTTACTCCCATTTTCTCCCAGCTTTGGTCATTTTGGCAATTTCCAACCACTAGTTATTTCATTCCTATCAAATTATGGCTACCAATTAAGAAATATGAAAAATATCATGTAATTACTCTGAGACACATGCAGATACAGCATCTTTTCACTGCTGCTCATGCTGTGCAGCTGAACACTTGAAAGAAAGCAGAGTTGGTTTGTGTCAGTCAGAATGACAATGGAGAGCGATGGCAAGAGATGGATGTCATCCATCCCAAACAGGGAGCATGCCAATTTTGCTCTCTAATTATTCTCAGTTTAGTATTGATTTCACATCATGATTTATGCTTTAAGTTCAGTTTAAATGGTGTAACTGGCTACTGGTATCTTCGTAAGCACAATGTGGCCCTAATGGGAAGGAGAGGCTATTTAAGCATGACCGCTGCTCTGTGAGAGATTATCAGGCTGTAAGAGCACGAGGATGCTTTGCCCATCCCTGTAGGATGCAGCTTGGCACAGCTGTGTGAAGAATGGAGCAGACATAATGGGATGCTGAACAGTGACAAATGGCTCCTTTTACAGTATCTGGTCTCATCCCTCTGACTTCGCCCTTGCCCTTGACATGTATTTGTCCCAAACCGCAGTTTACCACAGCTTGACTCACAGCAACAAGGCTCCAATCTGACTTCAGTCTGCTTACTGCAAGAAATGTTACTGGGTTAGATACTGCTGCTCTTAGACACATTTGTTTGTTTTCCTTGGTGCATTCTGGATCATATGGGATGCCCTGATTAAAAATTTATAGAAGTCGAATCATATGAAATGTTATGTTTCTAGCTGCATGTTGCCCCAATATCAGAATTATTAACAGCCCTGTTTCTTTTATTTATTGTACCTACCAACTATCATGTGTATGGTTGTGGGGGGCCTTGAGTCTATCCCAGGGGACTACGGGTAAAGTTATTAAAGAAACAGAGAGCAATTACCTTATTAACTTCTCAGATCAATAAGTGATCTGTGTAAGTATTTCTTTGTGATTCTTTTTTCATTCTTTCTTTCTTTCTTTTTATTATTGGGGGTCAGCTAATCTAAACCCCCTCTGTCCAGTCACTGTATCTTATGCATCTTAGGACTCAGTAAAACATTTCTGGGGGAGTATGTCTGCATTTTTAACGATAAATCTGGTCATATCTGCGCACACGTTTATCAGCCTTTTGTTCAAAATGCTACCTTTTGTAAAGTGAAAGTGCACGCCGCGGGTTCATGCACGCCTATGAGCAGCTTTATTTGAGTCATAAATTTGCAACCACATTCCAGCCATTATTTCCATCCATGGTCAAATAATGGATGAAATAATTATTCAGTGCTGGACACAAACAGCAAAAAAAAGCATAATGATTACTATTATAAAAAGCCTGAAGTGCTTCGTGTGGATTCATGCGACAAGTCATTTTCTTGGGGAAAGATTCTTATGTGCATATAAATATTTACTTGAAAATATTGATTTTTTTTTTTCATTTATGTCTTCTGGTGGTACTTAATGTCAACACATTTTTACATTTTAATGCAGATGTGTTGTTTTTGAAATATTCACGAATCACAACTCTCACATAGTTAACACTATCAGATAGCCTACTATCAGGAAATGAAATTAATTTTAAAACAATTTAATTTGAGGCATTGCCATGCCTTTCATTGTTTTGTCCCCGTTAAGACATTACAAAAACTACCTAACCAACTTTTTATTATGAAGTTTAAAGCATGACTTATAAAGTCCTCCATGCACCATGGGATATCTTCACAGATATTCTGCATATTTATTTAAATTCTAAAATGGTGCATGCGGGATTTAGCGGCGCTCCGCAAGGCAAATTGCGGCCTTCCGCTGGAAAAAAATGTGCAATCTTAATGGCCACATAGTGCTTTATATCAGCTTGCATATGAGGCTACTGTATGTCTAAAACCTTTAACTGTGTTTCATGAATTTTAATAGCTTAAACATTTGATTCACAAGATTATTTTCCATTAAATGGTGTACTCCATGTTTCAGGAAGTGTATCTCTGCACCCTAAACAACATGCTGTGATGAACTGAGACTCTGAATTTGTCAGTATGGGCTTCCAGTCAGGACAGCAACGATTCGTTAAGGCAGTGGAGGCTTTACAGTCTCAGCTATCCCTCTGCACACTAATGAGCCCTCCAGATCCCCACTGCTGACTCATCAAAAATCCGAGAGCACAAACCATTAATTATCGCCGATCGAGCTTGCTTTCAAAGAGCACTTTAGATCTGTTACCAAATTTAAACTAGACATGGCTGAAGAATGGACGTGATGACCACAACAAAAAGCAATAATGTAAAGTTATACTGTATCAGTAGAAATCAGCAATCAGATTAGCACTGTGAATATCGGTCAAAATATTACAGAAAAAAAAAAAAACATATACAGTATTGTAGATGACACAGTATATGGGGTTTGTGGGCATGTTCTCCCCATACTTGGTGGTTTTCTTTTTGGGTACTCTGGTTTCCTTCTGCAGTCCAAAGATAAGATAAGATAAGATAAGATAAGATAAGATAAGATCATGAAACACAATAAAACTTGATAAAAACACCAGTAA